>JAQGBH010004185.1:0-17553 GCA_034698265.1 Sminthurinus aureus | reverse complement strand
CCAGAGTAATAGCCATTTAAGCTAGAATGGGACAAACCACATGACGCCATCGGATACGGATTTTATAGAAGGTAGATTGTTCCATTATTATTATTATTTGAAATAAAAAAAAATAGTATTGTCATGTAATGTGTTTTGATTTATTTTTTTTGCTAGATGAAAAAAGGACAAGAAGCAGGAGGAAAACGAACACGAAAGGAAACTATTATTGACGATCTACCACCTGAAGTACGTAAAAAAGCAGTTGATTTGATTTCGTTCTTTTTAAATATTTTCATGCAATCTCTAAAATTTTTATTTAGTATTATGTACATTACTTGCTATATAAATCATATGTAATATGAAAAATAAAAACTCGTATTATTTTGATATTTGTAGATGTTAATGTCCATTTTGAAATGCCTACCAACTTCATCTCTGATTTTTTCCTCACGTCTTGTGAACCGGAAATGGAATGAATCTTCATCATCTTTACTTCGTCATCGACCTGAAACTCTTCTCAAGTTTTTCCTCGGTTCTAATGGTTCATTTTTGTTTAGTGATATTCCAAACAAGCGCAAAGGAGATCTTGATTCTACTGAGGAGGTGGCTGAACAAGGAGAGGTTGGAGAGTATAGAACTTTGAAAGAATTTTTTGATTGTTACAAAACATCCAAAAATTTTCCGTTTGCTCGTTTCTCCTTCAAGAATTTTTATAAAGGTGGAGATGACTTGAAAACTTTCTTGACTCAATTTGGATCTAAAATTCTCTCCATCAAGATGAGTCCTCCTGGAAATGAAGAAGACATTCAATTATTGCGAGAATTGCTCATTAAAACTTGTCCAAATCTTCAAGAATTAAAATTTGATGAGAGCCAAAGTACTGATGAAAGCCAAAGTACTGATGAGAGCCAAAGTACTGATGAAGAGGAAATGAAATATTCAGGAAATCTCAAACTCTTTAACGAGGAAGACAAAATGGCTTCATTGCCTAATCTCAAGATCCTGCATTGGAGTCGTGAATGCTTAAGTTGTTTAGGAGTTGTTGAAGATATTTTGAGAGCTGCTGCAAATTTAAAAGAAATCCGACCAGAGTGGGAAGAGACCAGGCCTTATGTATCCCAGTTCTTATGTACCGCAGTTGAAGAAGTTGAGTTTTGGAGTAATATTGGAAAACTTTATTTGGTAAAATCTGCAATTTTGAAAGGGGATGAACTTGCTGTTCATTGGAGAAAATTTCCTGGAAAAATTTTGAGACTCTCCAAAATGCAACTTGAAGCTGAAGATATCAATATGAATACATTTCTTGAGTACTCAAAGGAAAGATTGAAGGAACTCATAGTTTCGAAAAAAGGAAATGGAAAAATTGTTAATGTAAACTGGTCTCTTATCCCCAATCTACAAAAATTATCATTTCTTGTCGAAGGAAATCCTCGCGATATATTTCCTGTTGAAGAAAACATTACTTTCTCGCAGTTAAAAGAACTGGGTAAGATTTATTTTATTTCATATTTTATATCATTTAATTAACACTTTTTAGTTTCATATGTTGTGTTGTAAATTTTATAAACGATAAAATATTTGTAAACATATACAAGTTTTTTACTTTATTTTTGTATATTTTATTACAGAAATAATGTGTGATCCACGCAAAACCCCAAAGTCTCCTTGTGTTCCATTTCCAAGTGTTAAAATTTTGAAATTGAAGTTGTGTTCACTTTCGTCTTCTTCTCAACTTATGCTGGATGTTTGTGCCATGTTTTCAAATGTCACTTGTTTGGATCTGGGCTTCATGAAAAATTTTTCTGGTGTTGGTCATATTATTTGGAAAAACATGAAGCAGTTGATGACTCTCGGTGTTCACATTCCTGACTTTGGGTTTGCTAAGGAAGATGCTGATGATGAAGACGAAGAATATTCTTTTGAAGATGAATCATACAAATTCTCTGTAAAGCTTGACGCTTGTTTTACTGGATACTCAAAGGAAACTTGTTTTGAATTACAAGAGAAATTCGAAGGTGTGGCTGAAATTTCAGAAGATGTGTTACTCCAATATGATAGAGAAAATCCTTCAATCGTTGATCTGAAATGTAATTTACAAAAATAACAAATATTATTGGTGATTATTCGAATTTTTGATTTTGTAAACTTTTGCATTAGATAACCAACTAACTATAACAATTCTATTGTTTGTTTTTTTTATTTGCAGATTTGACCACTTTGAGACTCACATATCATGTTTTCCAATGCTCTTGTGCAGGACTCAAGTATTTGAGGGAAGTGCAAGCTAGAACATTACAGGAGATTAAACAAAATATTTCGTGTGTCTCACGTCTATTTGCTTTTCAACAAATCCCAAATCTTCAACTCGTGATTGATACAGAAGTTGGAAGTGGTTGCTAATTTAATGACACTTTGATTCGCCATTTTAAATGGATTCGATCATTTGCTGTTTGTTTTCCGTTGTATAATATCAATGCTCAATTTAATCTAGTATATTATACAAAACCACAAGGATTTTTTATTCGAGTAACTTTTTAACGTGTATTTCCATTTCTATCAATTTTCTAATTCATGCTTTTCAACTTTGATTATAAATTATAAAGTACAATAATTATAATTATTATTATTATCATTTTTTATTCTATTTTACAACCAAGAAAAACAAAAGTGTCGTATAATATTCAAATGTAAAATATTATAATTTGTCCAACTACTTCCGTCCTTTGCTAAACAATAAAAGTAAGATTTTTTGTCTCATTGAATTGTAAAAAAATACATTGTTTGGTTGCTGATGACTTTCTCTCTGTTTTAGATACAAAACTCAGTCCATTTGTCATAAAATATATTTTAAATTCAACTACACATACAAATTTTAGACATTTAGTTTTTAGTTTTGTGCCGTCAGAATATTTTTCTGCAGTATTTGTATCATTATCTCGGATCACCTTTTCTCTCAAGTACTTTGCTGTCTTCCATCAGCAGATAAGAAATAAAATTTGAGACTGCGATCAATTAAACTGCACAGTATACAACTTTAAAAACTCTTAACTTTTTTTTATAATTGAGAATGGTGGTAAAATGAATTCTTGAAAAAATGATACCATTGTGAATGGAAAAAAGTACGACAGGAAAATTCAAGAGAAAATTTCTCATCACTTTTTCGTTTTACTGTACAGCAGTGTACAGTTTACAGTAGAGTTGGTCGCTTGTTCGCTGTACCAAAAGTACCAAGACAAGGGCAAAGGATTAAAATCCTGAGCTCTTTTCATTACAATTGCTAGCAATTCTCTCTTCAAAAGCATCTGAAATAATACGAGGATTGTGAGGATATGTTTGTGGAAATAAATGAGAATGGAAAGGAAACGATTCCCGGAAGACCGACAAGAGGTGAAATCCGTCACACTGATAATGAAAAAAAAGAAAAGTTTTCTCAAAGTTTCAAAGTAGTGAGTTTCAAATCGTCAAAGCAGAACAAGTATTGTGCAGTTTTATTTCCAATTGAAATCGATGGCTTCTGACTTGTGATAATAAGACTCAAAGTTTGCCGACACGAGAGGTAAAAAGTCTAAAGGGGTTTGAACAACCTTTCTACAATATTTGAAACCAAACTGTAGGCTATTTTCTCTCTAGCTGTCACACTAATTGCAAAAAATGCTCTTGTCCTGCATTTTATTACAATTTCAGTTTCAGCTCCAACTCAAATTCTTCAAACTTCAAATTCGTGTCATTTTTTATTGCACGTGTCTACTTTTGTTCTACGTCGTATTAAAATTTGACATGAAGGTTCAAGTTTTCAGGTCAGTTAATCAAGCAAATTGACCACGAGCCATTTGTCACGAAACTTTGGAGCGTAGGACTTTCGTTAGCTACATTTCTGTTCCAATCCCTATTTTTTGCTGCCTTCAGTTACATAAATTGAATTCAAAAGTCGCTTTGTGGTAGTATTGAACTTCATTAAAACACGTACCAGTGGGATGTGCTGGCATAATAATGTTTTCCATTTCGTGTTTAATCAAAACTTGCTCATTCTAAATTCTATGATGACCACGGGTTGACTTAAGAGAATACAATCAAAAGACAATCCATTTTTTTTGGTGTGTTCTTAAGAAATCGTTCGCAAGAGTTTGAACTCTTCTACGGTGTTTTAAAATACAAAACGTTAAAGAAAATGTTGTTTTATTGTAATTTCTTTGTTTGAAACGTAATTTTGTGAAACTTAGCTGCTGCTAATTATTACTAAAACTAATTTCTTCTCAATTATATGAAACTGTGAAAAAAAGATTAAGGTCTTCTTCGCCTTGTTCTCGTAACCTGAGTTCAATTTTCACTCGAGGCTCGAGGTGATTTGACTAACTCATAATTTTTTGTTAACTGTTGAACACTTTTGTAATGTTGTTAATAAAGTTTTCATACTTGAGAATAAAATGGCTACGAAAAATGCATTATAAATATTACAAAAATGTTTAAAATTAACAAAACTGATGAATTAGTGAAATCACCTCGAGCCTCGAGTGAGAATTGAACTCAGGTTGCGTGAACAAAGCGGAGAAGACCTTAATCATTTTTCGGTACAGAGACTCAAAAATTAAACTGTTCACCGGTGTTCTATTATTCGTAGAAAGATGTCTCGACTGTTCTTAAAATTGTTCAAAAAATCTTCAAAATTGGAAACAAACGAATGAAAGTATCCAAAGCAAAGTGCGGGACGAAACTTGAAAATTTTCCAAAATTCTTAATCAGTTTTACAGCATCAAACTTGAAACATTCGGCGTCAAACATGGTGCAAAATCTCTTGAACGTCATTTTTTGTTCAATGATTTTGCATTCCAATTTATTTTTTGTCCCTGTGCATTCGCATCCAAATTTAAAGTCGTTTGCTACTTTGTCATCGCCATTTGAAAACGAAATTGATACATTTGCAACGAGTCGAGATGTGTTGGATGTTTTAGAACTTTTGGATATTTTTCAGTCCTCTCGACTTCATTTCCACTACATTCCACAAGAAAATTACCGCCGGACAAAGTCGGATGACCAAAATGAACGTGATGACTCTAGAGTTAGAGAAATGGGGACAAAAATGGGACTGCCACTAGTCATATGTTTCCATGACGACGACAGCCATAAAAAAAAAGTAGAGCAAAAAAATGGCTGCTTCCGCCGCTACGAACATGGAAAATTCCTGAGCAGCTCAAATATTCACATGATCAACCTCAATAGAAATTTTGAGCCGGATCCTGAGCACACAAAAACCAAGTCTGTTGTAACCATGGAAAAATTCTTGTCCCTAGCTGAGGGCGCCGTTTGGAGAGTAAGCAAAGATTTTGTCATTCTTCTAGCTTACAAATCACAGAGTGTAAATGGAATTAATAATGAAGCCCAAGAACCCATATTCACGATGTCTAAATGCTCTAGGATCTTTTGCATTTCACCCGCAAACGTTCTGCATATCGAAATGGATTTTGACCTTGTGACCCTACCCTTGGGCAAAATGTATGCGGTCGATGTAACAATGAAAAAAAGGGAACCTCATGTCACTTTTCTCCCAATAAATTTAAATCACAATGATAAGGATCACAATGAAAAGCATGAATCCCGGTGGTGGTCCCGGATGTCAACTGATCAAGGGAGTTTCAAAAGGAATCAAGAAGGGTTAAAAACCGCCATTTTCCGTCGAAAGAATCGGGAATTTCGAGGCAACATCTATATTGTTGACCAGTTGTTGATGATACAATCAATAGCTCGGAATTTAAAAGGTGGCCAAAAGACCCCTAAGCTCTACAGTGACATGAATTGGTTCCAAGTCAGGATTTTTAATTTCACGCCGATTGGGGTTTTGAGTCTTGGCAGCTCCTCCGACGTAGCGCCAAAGTACAAGGGAAAATACTGTGGCGCCCTCTTGGGTCTGATGGAAGATTTTACAGATGGTTCAGTTGAGGACGCAGATTTACTGCTGCACTTAAAACTTGCGTTTCTGATTCCATCTCAGGCTGAAACCAAGATGGAATCCTACAGGAGTCTGATTGATCCCTTTTTTCTGGAGGTTTAATTAATTTTGTACTGCTTTATATTCGTATTTGCAAAAACAAAAATATATTTTCTGATTCTGCCAATTTTAAAATGTGTAGTTTGTTCTTTATCATTTTCAGTCCATCATCCATTTTCTCGAGTTTTCCCATCTTTCATGCCAAAATTTGTCATCTCTATTTGACATTTCAACGGCATCAACATTATTTGAATCGGAATCGGAACGTCCATTAGTTTTCGGGCTTCTTTTTTCCATGGTAATCATTTTAATATCCTCTTTTTGTATTTTTTTCTTCATCTTGAGTGATTTTGTCCCGGTTTTCCTTTTATTTTGAGTCAACAAATGTTTGACAAGTATTTCACCTGGAAAAGCTAGAAATCCGAGAAAAGTACCAATGAGAAACAAGTAAATTAGTCCACGGATCAAATCGTCACTCAAGGCCAGTGCAAAGACAGAGTTGTCTTCACTCACTTGTGTTGTTTTGGATACGATTGATGATGGGGTGGTTGTCACGGTGTTTGAAATTGAATCCAAATCCAAGAATTGACCTTCCGGCTCATTTTTAAAAATCTGGATCAAATCACTATTTTTGAGATATCTGTTCATGCTGCTAAAGTAAATTTGTTCCCAAAAATGAAAAATTCCGCTATTTTGTAGCATTTTAAAGCTCTGATGTGGACCTTGAACAAAGGGCATGAGGAAGGTCCAAACTTCGGGGAAGATGAAAAACTGCTGCTTCATTACAAAAAACCTTTTTTGAAAGAGACGCGGGATGACTTTTGAAATGACGGGGAAATCAACTTTAGATAAGATTATGCCGACTCGTTCCCCGTGGAAAAAGTCTCTTATCTCGGGAGCGGTGGAGAGGCCTCGTATGAAATCGAAAGGAAATGCTAGATCCAGCAGTTGTTCGTGATCATCTAAAACTGAAAATGAGAGCTTGTTCTGATTGTGAGATACACGGGAAAATTCAGTGGTGGATGTCCGCCAATCTTTCATAATGTCGAGATGTTCTTTTAGGCCTCTGGATTTCATACTTAAATTGTAATTCTGGGCCACAAGCTCTTTAATCGTCTTGGGTGAGCCGGAGGTCACGGGGGAAACTCGATAGCTTTGCAGGACGGAGAGATAAAATGTGATGATGAAAAAGAGGCAAAGAATCCAAAAGGTGTAGAAAAATTGAATAACTGCAGTCGCGTTAGTGGTAGTGAAAATTGTGCTAGTTTGACCGACAATCGGCTTTAGCACAAAAAATAGGATGGGGTCTTGTGACCTCAAAGTCAAATGGTAGTGACCTTTAAATTGACCTCTAGGTTGTAAATTTGAATCTTTCTGACCTTCAGATTGTGATCTGAAACTTGACCTTGAATGATCTTTGTCTTCTTCAACTTGTGACCGGATGCTTGTGTGACCTGGATCTTTATCTTTATCTTGTGATATTGACCAGACCAATAATTTTGACTGATTTTGAGCTTCAACTTGTACTGTTAACCTGTCATCCATTCCTAACTCTGCCGCTGACCTTTCCTGAACCCCTTGTCTTTGTCTTTGCGCGTGACCTTTTTCAGGTCCAAATTCCGACCTGCCTTGATTGTCTTTTCGTGACCTTGTCGTGCTTTTAGGTGTCTCTACAAAAGACTCTGTTGCAGATATAATTCCAAAGCTGCACATCATCATCTTCATAATTGGAAAAATTATGGATCCCAGTTTGATCATCAAAATTAGCAAGAGCAAGGTCACTCCAAAAAAGGTCCAAACCAAAGGTCGAAAAGGTGTGACAAAGGGCTGAATCCAGTTCGTCAACCGTCCGTCAACCGGCTGATTCATGCTGTGCAAGACATAGAGTTTGAATTCTGAAGTGGTGACCAGCCGATTAAATTGGACATGGTTCCCCCACACTAAATTACGTGCTCTAATGACCCCTTGACCACACATATCAGTATAAGAAGCCGGAGCCGAAACACTAAAAAGCACGCCATGTAGTGTCAGATTATGATGTTGCTTCAAAATGAGTACCAACATGACGAGCGGCAGCTCATACAGTTCCCACGAGCCGTAGACACGGGACAAAGGAACAATTTCTTGCTGAGCGTATTCAAACCAGTCTTGGGTCAAATCTCCAATGGTAGCTCCACCCTCAAACCAAATTTTACGCCCATGAAAATCCTTTTGAGCTTGTTCCACTTCTCTTGTAATACTTTTGTAATTAGCATATTCTGAAATGTTTCCTTTGGACAACCAACGAACCCCGAATACCGGTACTGTCAAATACATCCCACCTCCACCTCGCTCCATTTTGTAGAAAACGTACGGAGTCATTTCAAGTACCTCGGCGACTAAAATCCCGCTTTCACTCCCTTCGTCTCCGATACTGTACCATTGGAACGGCCACATGAAGAAGAAGCGGGGGAACTCGCAGTTCAAAAACCTGTCATCGGTGAGCAAACGAGTGCCACCAAGATACGCCAGCAGAAAAATGTCTGAAATTACGTCAGCATAGTAAAATTGTGGTAGTTGAGCTTTCCAGGGTTGATTCTTGTCAGGAATTTCAGCAAAAAATGGGGTGGTGACCCAAAGTTCATCCAATAACGGTGGGAACGAAATTTGAACGAAACAGCGGTCTTGAGTTTCTTGATTTTGATTTCCTTGACTTTGTTCTGGTTGATTCTCGTACTTGAGAAATCTGCTTTTTTTCATGAGCTCCCTATAATTTTGAATTTGAAGCTTGAGGTTGAATATTTGAACGGTGGATTTTTGTACGGTGAATTCAGGCGAATTCCGAGCAACAATTTCAAGGATTTCAAGGATTTCAAGGATTTCTTCTGTAAGATCAGACAGGAGATATTCATAATCCAGTGGCACTGCCGCTGCATCCTTGCTGTAGTTTCGTGCCTCTGGTAAATAACCAGTTGCAATGACAAAGACACAGCTTTTCAAAGGTGTTAAAATTGACCCTATTCTTTTGAGATTGTTACCATGGTAACCGTTTAAAATTATATGTCGCGTCTCCATTTTTCCAGAGACAGGGGAGAGAATGAACAAGCTGAATAAAATCCAATGCCACATTTTGTATTTGTATTTGTATTTTGAAAAACCGCAGTGGTAAAAAAAACGAGAAATTTTGAACTTTGAATTTTGAATAAACAGTCAATTTGAGAACTCTTGCAAGAAATAATTATTTTTTTGAATAAAAAACAAATTAAAATAACATCATGCGAGGCAAAATTATTGTTTAAAGTTGATGGCTAGAAGCAAATGTTTGCGATGAAAAGACTCTGACTGTTTGAGCTTAAAAGTAGGATACAAGTACCATGGGGACCATGGGGAATCTCCCATCTCCAGAGGACAGTTCAGCGGGGACATGCCGAAGAAAAACGTGTCCTCAATCCTCAAATAACGCGCTTGAACTTACCCGTCTCCGACACCCTTCCTATTTCCTATAGCGGCTGTTTGATCTCCGTTGGTATTTTCGCTACTACGCTGTCGGCGGAGTATTTCCGTATTATAAACCTAATCTTAACCATTAACCACCGTTGAATTTTTTCTATTGATGCTGTAACAGTTTTGAAATTCAAAACAAATATCTATAGCTTGCATTCAAAAAGATTCTAAAAGTAAGCTTCATGATTTCTTAGGCGGTTCCAGACCAAAGTCAGTGATTTTGACATGAAACCAGTATATTTTGGCTAAGCCCAATTTTTCGAGCTCACTCCCAACACTGTACGATGCTCCGTTGCGTCAAAATAACAAGCCGTTGCAAACGCAACATTCATAAATCATATCAAAGTTGAAAATAAATGCCTTTAAAAATTTACTGCAGTCACATTTTTGAATCTAAATTAATGAAATTCGCCCAAAAACCAAAAAATGTCTCACAGTCAAAATCTATGAAATCTATGAAATTTGTAGGCACATGAAAAAGAGTTAGATTTTTCCTCAACACTGACTATTTTTACCATCACACTCTAAATTCTAAATGCAACCATATATTGAATATTGAGCATAGAAAATGTGTATCTGGTTACACAAATCCGTTAATGACAGTATTATTATTATTATTCCATTAAAATCATGTGCCAAGACGACTTGGGGTCGGCGAAAAGTAAAAAAACAAGTGAACATGTAACATGGAAATAACTAACCTCTAATAAAACCCGTGTGTGATGGCGTCATTCGGTAATGATTTTTCTAACAAGGGAAGTTTTTCAAGTGTAACTATCAGATCCGGCTCAAACTTGGTACACTTGTTCCTGCCGTCCCACCTACTCATCCCCCAAGGGGAATTTTCTGCAAACTCGATTTTCGAAATTTTATAAAATTTTGAAAATGTTGAAAGCTTAATTTTGAGTTTTTGTTTGTCAACGGTATTTCCGGGAATAATTTTTCTAGCTCAAATCCGGATTGGACTTGATGCCTGCATTTATTCCGCGCCGTTAGAGCCCAAAAACGTTGAAATCGGACACCGTTTCTGGATTTTACAGCATTTTCCCCGGAGCATATCAAAAAAGTTGGACTTTGCATTTTCCATGTTGAAAATGATTATTTAACTTTTTTGAAAAACTTTCGTTGTAAGAGAAAACGACACTACTAGGTTTTAAGAGAAAAAACATCATTCTGGCGAAGAGAAATAGCCGTCATTTGGCTAAGAGTTTCAAAACCGCTCCCGCACATGAAAAGCTTCCATTGTGAGTATCATAAGGGATCGGTTCGAGATCGTCCAAAAGAATCCGCAAAATCGGTTTTGGCGTTTTGTCGGTATTTTTGAAAGTATGAGGACATGTTTTTGCATGATTTGTGAGAGGTAAAATGACGTCTTAAGCATAAACAAACAAAGCAACCGCTTAAGGTGCCGACGAGACTGGGGCGCAAAATTTGAGAAAAGCAGCAAACGGAGGAAAAATTGATACAAGGGGGCAAAAAATCAAGACACCGACCAAAAAATTGGAAAAATTGGCGAAAAATTGAAGCAAAGGGGCGCAAAAATCGAAAAAAAGGTGCCAAATTTGGGTCCCAGGTTTTAAATCATAAAACAGTTTTTCATAAATACCAATTATCATAAAACTCTGGTCATAAATACATTCATCATAAATGTCGAATATCATAATTTCTTCTCAGATTCCTTGTTAATTTTTGAAAGCGGCTAAAAAGTTGTTGAGACGAAAATGGCAACCTTCAGCCAAATTTTGAGTGCGAGGAGCATTAACGAAGACTCGTGTACGCACACTCCAGAAGGAAATATGGCAATTATTAGGAATGGATGTCGTAGTAAATTGTAATATCAGGTTGGTAATGGTCTTATTTTGGGGTCTTCAGAAAATACAGCCTGAACCAGGAGAAACAATTCCTCAACATCCTCCTCCGGCACCAGGGCCAAAGGATAGAGGTCTTTCACAACTTGGTGGACTTCTGTTCCCTCCGGGAAATCCTGTAAATAATGCTCCAGTAGTGGAGGGATTTTCGCACATGTTTTCACACATTTTGAGTTAGGTGAAATAGGCAGGGACAAACTTGACCTTCGTCAAATACTTCTTCCAGGGCTTGTTTTTAGTGGCCGCGCGAGGAGTAGGCCTGGGCTAATCGGAATTCCGGGCGGTCACACACAAAATTCAAGCAACAAAAACACTCAATTGGTATGGATTTTGGAAATTAGGATCCAGGCCCTTCAAACTCGGGACGCATTTGGAACATCCGGGACAATCGGGACAAAATTGGGGCACATTTTGCATTTTAAAAACTGTTTTGCATTCTGACAAAAATGGTGAAAATGTCTAGCTTACACTAGGTACAATGGAAAAAAATTTCCGGGTCTAATCAAAATTTTGCTACTGTATATTATGATATCATTATGACTAGGGGATTATGAAAAAAGGTTAATGACATTTGGTTTCTGAGAAACAAAAATTATAACAAGTAATGTGAAAAAATCACAGAGTCCTATAGTTACCGACGAAATAACGCATTTGTCTCTTAATTGCTTCTTTTAAAGGGGCGTTAAGAAACATTTTCTAACTTCTTGTCCATACATTTGGACACCTTGATTTCAAAATCCAATATCCTTGAGGTTTTTGCGGGTATCCCCGTGATACCAAAAAAGTTTTCTATTCAATCGTCATTTTTTATGGAGATATATCAAAATAACTTTTCACGTTGGGGGTTTTACAGATTAAAATTTTACAAATCGTCTTCAAATTAGTGCTCAGGAGGTCGAAAGAATCATTTTGAGTGGTCACATGACCAACTTAAAATTGAGTCAAAGTAATTACATTTAAAATCATACAAAATCGGGAGTTATTTTACTATAGCAGTCAAACCGTAAAAGTGCGCAATCTCAGACCAGCTCCATTTTGTTAGTCATGCAAAAAGACACTTTTTTTTAAAAAGGGAAAAAAATCGTTTGTCCATAACCATACCCAAAAAATTAATAAAGCCCAAGAAATGGTCCAAAATCCACAAAAGGTGAAAATTTTCAAAGTTTATTAATTTTTGTGGCGTGTCATCAGTTGAAGTATTTTTGTGCCAAAAATCAAGTTTCTAACTTCTACGAATCGATCATAATCCAAGATTTTCATTTTTTGCGGTTTTGTGAACAAAATGATCTATTTTCTAATTTTAAAGAGAAATTTCCAGTTAAATTTTGGTACTTTCAAAGTAAAAGTTGTTTTTGGTGGTTTTCTAGGAAATAGAAAATAATGTTATGACATGAAAACACGTGTACACATGCATATCTAAACCTTATAAAATCCGTATCCAATGGCGTCATTGATCTGAAAAGTCAAAACTACGTAAATCTCTGAATTCTACGTCAAAAAATACGTCCGAATACTAATACTGTGTTGTATGTTGTATGCATTTCGGAAAATTGGGCCAGACAACACTCTGGTTCATTCATTAGAACTGACAAGGGCAATTGTGAGCTCAAGAGCGGGAAAACTGTACTGACAACTTTTTTGAAACACAAAATATAATTCAACTTTCCGTTTCTGTGGTTTGGTCAATCATGTTTTTGGAAATGGAATTTTCTCCGAGAAAAATTGTGCCTAAAATATTGGTCATTGGATAGATGAGCCATTTCCAGTTCCAGGTGTCTCATCCCTCGTGGAATTTTTTCTGATGCTGGTCTAGTCATTTCTTCCACATCCACAGCTTTTCTATCTGTGACTTCATCCGATCAACAACAACTACGGCGTTCTTCTTCATTTTCCGTTTCAATTCGGATACGACTGTTAGGATGTGGACCCTTTGACTTGGCCATTCGTGGCCAAAGAAAGAATTGTAAAGACGAGGTCTTGAAGAGATGCTCTTGATTTTTGTGACCAAACCATGTGTCGCTTCTCTCCAAACAAAACCCCAATTTTGCTAGAAATCTTGTGCTGGGACATAAATTTGAACATGATTTCAAGGACAAAAACTGTTGCAGGCAGACTGAGAAGAAGAAGCCAAATTTGAAAGACGAGGTGAATATCGGAATCTCGAAATGAAAGTGGTTTGAATTCCGCCAGAGATTCGTCGATGAATCCAGATTCTGCTGGATGTCTCCAAATTTGTCGATTCCCGTGAAATTTGATTTGTTCCCATTTTTCCCACCACCACAAAATTCCAGAACTCAGCAGAACTTTCAATGGCTTCAAAATTAAGTCAGCATCATGAGGATTTACTTTTGAATGAGAAAAGTGGATTGAAAATCCACGAATTTGTTGAACTTTCTCATCCTGTTCATTTCCATTGTGAACGAATTTCATTTTTAAGTCTGGATTTCCTCTCATTTGGCCCTTAAATTTATTCCAGTAAAATGGAAAATCCTGACTCGTCGTCATGAAAACGGTTTTTGGATGTCTCAATTTATTTTGGATGAGATTCGGGAGTTGTTTAGTGCACGTTGAATTTTGTTGAGCTTGAATACGTTCAAGTTTGTAAAGCTGTTGACACGGTTCAAAATTTTGACAACCAGATTTTTCAAATGGCCGAAACATTGGAATAAAACGACACAACACACGACATTCGAGGTTCGCCTTTTCTCTTACGTTAACCACTCTGGAATCCAGATGCGATGGTTTCTTAGCTTCGGACGAATCCCAAGTTTTACTCAAGTTGAACAGAAGAGGCTGCTTGTCAATATGAATTTCTTCCACGCAATCCCAGTCTTTCTGAGTGTAGTAGATGAAGAAGCCGCCATCTTTGAGAAAATCCATCGAACTGTTCCACTTCGGCTGACTTGTGAATGGAAAATCCAGCGTGTAGTCACTTTTGATGATCCCGCGATATCCATTCACCAAAATCAGGCTCATCATCAACCAAACACCCAAAATCAGACGAATCGCTCTCTTCAACCCATTTTTGATGAAGTTTTGGTGGATTTTTTGGTGGATTTTCATTTCGACTCCTGGAGGAATTTCTTGATCAGGTTGTTCCAGCAAAATCCGGATGATCCACAAAAATTGTTCAAGGAGTACCTTCCAGATCCTTGATATTTTTGAAGTTTCTTTTGGATGGTTGACCAGAGCAAAAACCATGAGAACAGCAACAGCGACAGTGACCACCATGGAAACACAAAGGAGGGTCCAAACTTGTTTTTGAAACGGTGTCGTGTAGATCTCAAGTCCACTTTTCATTTGAAAGACGCTGTCAGTCGTGATGAATTTGTAATTTTTGCTTCCGGTCCAAATCCAAAGGAGAGGAGAAGGCTTGTAAGATTTAGATTCTGGTACAGTGTCATAAATTAGTACGTTCAGCTTTTCAGACATCCAGTATTTCCGACTTTCATGCCTTCTTTCTACATAGTTCCACGTTTCATTGAGGATGGTCGAGTTGAGAAAACTTTCCAGGGCTGAACCAAATTCCACAGGGTTGAACCGATTAGCGGGAGTTTTGAATCGGAATCGGAATTTTCCAGCGCCAGATGTTCCAGAGTTTCTCTTTCTGCTATTTTTGTTGTTGTTATTGTTGTTTGACATTGACATGACAGCTGAATAACATGAAGATTTTTTGGAGGATTTTACATTTTGACTTGGATTTTTGCACCATGATTCGTTAATTATTTGATCATTCAAAATATTCCAGTGATTTGAGAACCAGACGCCGGAGATTTTCATTTCCTTGCTCTTGCTGTTTTTTGGAGCTACTGCTGATTTGGATTTTGATGTTGGAGTTGATCTTGCAACTGTGACTGTTACAAGAGGAACAAGATTGCTCTCTATATAGGAGAGGAATTGGGAGAAAAAGGGTTGTGGGAAATTTCCTTGTTCTTGCTCCTGTTTTTGTACATGTTCATTCTGGCTGTCCCTATTTTTTACCTCTAAAACGCCATTTATTGATTTTCCTTTCTCAGAAATTTCCAAGAAAACAAGCGTGAATTTACTTGTCAGAAATTGGGTGCATTTGCCGTGCTCAATAAAAGAGCTACAAAATTCTCCACGTTTTAAGTACAACTGCATTCGGGAACGGGCAGGAGAAACTTTACTAACAAACAGGTCCATTTCATTTTGATCGTCATTTTGTTCTTCAATTTCCAGGGGCCAGAAAAAAATGCTGATGAAACAGTGAGAAAATTTTGAACGAGCTGCTGCGCTCAGTCCGTCACTCAAATAACTTTTATATTTCTCCAAATCTGAAACTCTTTGAACGTCTGTCACTAAAAGGGGGATCAGAAAGTGACCCAAATTATTCTTCTGGTATTCCATTTGCGTTGAATTTGAGCCGAAACCGAGTTGAGCTGCCAACTGAATTTCCTTGTCTTTATTGCTTATAAAATTTTCCGCCAGATGGAGCCAGCAACTAGTTTTGGCCACGTCATCCAAAAGTGAGATGACGTCGATATTTTGCAGAGTCGTTGATTCGATTGGAAAAACACGGGAAATTCCGGCTCCGGTTTGGATTTGGATTTCTTCCGCAACCGTCAAAATCAAAATCAATCGACTTGTTATGAATTTCAGGGGAAAATAAAAAACAGCCATGTTTATAAATAAATCGAATCCGGAATCACTAAAAGAAAATTTAGCACTTTGCACTACAACTTTTTTGATTTGACTAAAAGCCGTCATGAAATTTTGAAACGCGTAGATACTTGTGCGACCTTTTGATGGTGCATTCAGCAACAAGCAACAAGCACGTAAAGTTGAAATGTATGGATGTATGGTTGATGGTTGATGTTGGCGCTAAAGGAAAAGATACGAAATTCTTACAAGAGGCACTTTCAAAAGCTCCAAAAACCCAACACAAGCACCAGGTCTCGAATGTTTTTGAGTACTAAAATGATATGAAAGTTTAGACAAGTTTTCCTTTGAAGCTTGAAGGGTTTATTTCAAAGAATTTCAATTAAATTGGCAGCAATATTCGATTATTGATTAGGGAAAAAAGTATTTTGTCTCAAGTCTCAAAAGACGTAAAGCAAACACTATAATTTCCTACAACACCAGCTTTTCAAACATTTTAATAACGTTCTGAGTTTGGAGTTTGGAGTTTGGAGTGCTAAAATATAAAATATGATGTAAAAGTAGTTTTTGTTTCAAGTTTCAAGAACGCATTTTAACAAAATTTCCACCGCTCTTCTGCGTCATAAAACTCATTTGCCTTAAACAAACCCACGAAAAATAAAAGTAAACCAAGTACTTGAAATTAAAACGATTGCAATTTGCAATTGTTAATAAATTGACGTTATCTAGAAATTGTGTCTTAAGTCTTAAGGTTTGACCTCCAAAGGTCATTTTGGGTTTGACCTTTGACCTTTGAAGGTCACAAAATCTTATTTATTGACCTAAACCTAGCATGGACATTGGGCAATGGGCATCATCAATTTAGTCAGAAGATTATTTTGATGCATTGTACATGAATTATTCGCGGTCGGTGCGGTGCATCGGCTATGTTTTTTTATGACCATTTACACTGTACACTGTACATCTTTGACGATAACGAATTTTGGTGGATTTCAGAAAAAAATCCACCTAGAAGGCCTCTTTTTTACCTATAGAAAAAAGAGCAGAGACTTTTTTGTTGATCTCTTCTCTAAAGCTCTTGATTTATCTACATTTCATCCTAGATTATTTTGATTTTCCTTTCTTGTTCATTCTGACTGTGACAAAAATACTTGCTCACGTTTTTACTACTCACTACTCACACAAGTCTCAATTAAATCTTGATGATAAAAATCACATGTTATTTTTCTCTCTACATACTTTGGATTTTTTATTGTGAATTGTGGATGACTCACAAGTCAGTCAAAGTCATAGCCCTGATTTTTTATTTATGATGTGTTCGTCAGCATAGCCTTTCTCTCTCTTTTTTATACAGGCGCTCCCTCCTTCCCCTCGTATAAAATGGATATGCAATATGCAGTTCAGAAGTCAAATTAAACCCCTTAAGATTTGAAATGAATCAAGTTAAAAATACTCTGTGTGTAGTGTGTAGTTGTAATGTATTTAACACGATTGAAGTATTAAACGTTGTGAGCATTTGTCTGTTATGACCTACACTTTATATATACCGTAAAAGCTCTTTTAGTTTCGCTGCGAAACTATTGGAAATTTTTCCTTGGTACTGCGAAACTATTAGAA
>JAQGBH010004184.1:0-17555 GCA_034698265.1 Sminthurinus aureus | reverse complement strand
TTTCTTGATAATCATTTTGCTGCCTGCAAATATAATTTGCAACCGAGTTGGAAATCACTGGACTCGTTTCAGCTGTTCCAGCCAAAGAAAAATTGAGGATAATTAAAAATGTTGTTAAAACACAAAACACAGGACCAAATTGAGAATTCATCCTCAACGACAAAAAGGACAACAACATGTCCCACAATTTAACACATAGTTCAACTCGGTTTGCAGCCGAGTCTCGAGTCTCGAGTCTCGAGTCATAAACTGACTTGCAAAGTTGATGACTTTGATGGCATTTAAATTGTTGATTTATGACTTACGATGCCAATAAAAAAAATTTCATTGGTCACTCGCGCAATTTAATTGCAGATCAGATGGGAAATAAAACGTTCTTTGCCTATGAGTTATAATAAAACTATGACGAATAATGAAGTTTAGCATCACTATTAAATATTGAGCTTGTTTACTGCATCACAAAATATGGTACATAAATGAGGAAAATGGGAAAAAATAAATGAATATTCAAAGGAAATGAAATTCAAGGGAAAATGCTTGGATTTAGATTTTTACAACAGTGTATTGTGTACTGTTGTCCAAACTTTTTTTCGTAATTCAAGATCCCTGATTTTAGATAAAATTCCTTTCTACTGCATTTTTTGTGACAATTTTAGTACTTGCTTTCGAAATTTTGAATCACGTTGAATTTCCAGTGGCAGTAAATAATGTGGAATATCCTTTTTTCCCATCTTCTCCCATTTTTAGCTGGAGCAGGACGATGCAATAGGTCATCACGACACCAATTATCTGAGGAAAAGAAAGGCGTTCAAAAAATTAGGATGCAAAATCCATGAATAATCAGAAACTGAAATGAATAAAATAACCAAAATTCTCAAAAATTCAAAGTCAAATTCAAAATTCATACCGCGGGAACTAGTGCATGATCAATGTTGAAAATTTTAAGGGCGGTCAATTTAAAATCCCACGAGATGATCCAATTCACAATCTCCATTTTCCGATGATTTGTCATGATGATGCTCCAATTTAGCTCATTTTCATTTCTACTGTTCATTTGAATCGGAATTGGAATTGGAATTGGAGATTTGCGATTTCCAGTTGCAGTTCCAGCGATGGCTTTGTTCTTCAGAGTTTCATTGTTTTGTGCCACCTTCAAATCAAAACAGTCAAAAAGTAAATTAGTTATAAAGACAAAAACTGTACTTTTTGCATTCAAGTTGTTTGACCACTTGAAAAATTGTACCTTTGCTCGCATGTTGTGCCCAAAACTGGCGAGAAGAAGGAGAATCCAAATGTTTCCAAATGTCCGACTCACTCCAATTTTAGTCTCGCGAGAGCCCACGGCGAGTTCAGTAATAACTTCAACCAGACAAATTACACCGCTGGCAATGACAATCAAAATGTAGAAACCAGCCACATGCGAGTAGGATGAAAATTGTTTCTTTATTTCCGTGAAATTCAAGATGAAGGCCTCAAATTCAGCCAAATCATAAGCAGTATCAGAAATCCACTTTGGCATCGATAGCAATTGACCATCCAACTCACGACCAATGTTGTTACCCTTTTGATACATTTCCATGCCCATCTTTAAATTTTTGCATTTATTGTCAACTTGGACGCCGCCCGGATTTTCTGACCCTTTTAATTGACAGTTGAGAACTTGAGATGGAAGTACAAATAATTCTGGGTGGTCAATTTTAATATTTGCTTGTGGTTTATTTTCCTTGGTCTCTGTCTTTGAAAAATATTCGGCCACTCCCTGACAAAATTCCGTGTGACAGTCCACCAATTTCAGACCAATAATGACGATGAAAAAGATGGTGAAGAAACGTGAGAGCATAGGCAAAATGTAGATGAGACTCCAATAAATTGCTTGAGCCTCTCGATTCGAAGGCAAAATAGCTGTGAAATAACTGGGATCATAGAAATTCCGCTCCGTGATGAAAAACCAATCAATGACTGACCAAAATTCAGCAGCGGTCAGACAAAACAGGGCAAAAAGGACCAACATGAGGTAATTTTTCTTTGGGTGACTTTCGCATTTATTTCTCTTTAAGCTTAAGTTTAACTTCAGAGAAAATGCGGATAAATTTTGAAACAGCTCGATGTTTTTTTGACAGTAAAATATGCAGAAAATCCGTAGGATGAAATCCGGAATATTTCCTTTGCACAGGTCGAGAAATGCCAGAACATGGATGAGGGATGTGTCTGATTTTTCCTGTAGTCGGACCATTTCCTGCGTGAGATAAAGGTTTAACCAGAGGCGATCGACGAGGAACAAAACAATCAGGGAGATTAAAAACAGACTGTAAATTGTATTCAGAGAATTCCATTTAAAGTTTTCAAAGTATATTAATCTATCTGACGCTTTGTCTTTTTCTCTATGATTTTTCCATGGAAATGGAGGTGAACTTGAACAAGGGAAAAGGCCGATGAGCCAACCAAAAAATATCAAACATGTTATGCATTTATCCATTTTCCATGCAAGCAACAAGGAGCTAGGGAAAACTAGGAAAGTAGAGCAAAGTTGTACAAAGTAATTTCCAAAATTGTAGGCATTTGTCATTCGTCATTTTTCAAGTAAGGCCAATTTTAAGGATTTTAATGTAATGAAAGAAACAACATGAAACAGCATATCAATTTAGCATAAAGGGAAAATAATACTCATAAGTAGACTCAAAAGTCTCAAAAGTGAGATTCAATTACTTAACAGGATGAAAATGGCAAGTGAAATTATTGTATTGACTTTTGGTTTTGTAGTAATTGATTATTGATTATTTTGGTTCATTTTGTAAATGGACTTAGAAAAGCTCTAATTTTTCATTTTATCGGAACAGATATGAAAAATAATGTAGGTCATTTGTAAAAAGCTTTCCTTGTGCTCTGCATTTATTTTGGTATGAGTTTTATTGAATGAAATGAACACAATAATTTCATCGTTATTTCTCATTTGAACGTAAATACATAATATTCAAGTTCAAACTTTCAATGTCTCGGAGAGCACAGTGCTAAGTTTACTTTGTATGGATAATGGATAGTCGATAGTTTCTTTTCCGTTGTTTCTTTCAAGTCTTTCGCGTTTAGGATGAAGCAGAGAGGAATAATCCGTGTAAACTAGGAAAATGACTGTAGGATCCGAGTTTGGAATTGTAATGCAGAAAATTTATAGTTTAATTATTAAGTTTGGGTTTTGATTTCTTTCCAGTTTGTAAAATCTCACGATGACATCCAAAATTGAAACCGGAAAATAATTAATGTTAAACTTTATTCATATGAGCAACGGCGGATTGATGAAAAATAAGAGTGGCGTTAAACTTGTACAAATTCCTTGCAGCGTTTCTCCTCTTTTAGTCATTCGTCTTTTATTCCTTTTATTTTATTTTATTCTAGTGCAAAAAGGATGAGATTATAGCATTAAAAACTCAAAGCCATTTTAATCAATCACAAAATGAATCATTCAAGAAAACCGTTTACACTCTAAGCTCAACAGGAACGAGTGTATCCTTTTGTTCTCAACTGTAGGGGAACGTGGGGCAAACAAAATCACTCCAGATTTTATTTAATTATAGTTAGTACAGTCATCATATGCACAATATGAGAGCACAAATCAATATTAGACCATATTTTCTCTTGTTACTATGAGTTGAAATATTTTACAAACCCTCCCCCGTGTGTGGGCGAGGCGTTGAAAAGAGGTCTCCGAACGCTACCATACGGGGCAAAATAAATCATGGAACTGGGGCATAAAAAATGACGAGAAGCATTGCAGACAGCGAGAGTGAGAATGCAAGTGCTTTTATTACAAATAAAATTGATTCTTACAGTCCACCTTTTGTAGCCTTGGTTGTTTCGCGATTCCTTTTCCTTTTTTCGTGCCCGTTCCAATTTCATCACAAGTTTTGAGAACAAATGACGGACAAGACTCGGATTTTGACTCCTCTGTTCAAATTTTTAAAACAACAAAAAATAAATTAGCTTGACTTTGTTTAAAAGTATTTTGGTCCTGGAGTCTTGAAAAACTCATGCTCGAACTTTTGGCTAAAATAAAACGCGCATACCGCATTTAGCCCAGAGATACCAGGCGCATTTTGAGTCGTCGTCTTGTGGCTTGGTTTTCAGTGGCGGTTGGATTTGGCTGGTTTCTTGATAATCATTTTGCTGCCTGCAAATATAATTTGCAACCGAGTTGGAAATCACTGGACTCGTTTCAGCTGTTGCAGCCAAAGAAAAATTGAAGATAATTAAAAATGTTGTTAAAACACAAAACACAGGACCAAATCGAGTTTTCATCCTCAAGGACGAAAAGGAAAACGACATCACCATTCACCACATAGTTCAACTCGGTTTGCAGCCGAGTCTCGAGTCTCGAGTCATAAATTGACTCGCAAAGTTGATGAATTTTATGGCATTTATATTGTTGATTTATGATTTACGATGCCAATAAAAAACTTTCATCAGTAACTCGCGCAATTTAATTGCAGATCAGATGGGAAATAAAACGTTCTCTGCTTACAACTTGTAATAAAGCCTATGATAAATAATGACATTCAACATCACTATTGAAATCTTTTACGTCACAGTAAAATCAAAGTGCACAAACCCCAGAATTTGATGCCATTTGATGCCACAGATGAAATTGTATTCGCTAAAACTGGAGCCAAGATTTAATTGAATTGCATGAAAAACATGGAAAAGTAATACATAAAAAACAATCACAAATATCATTAGGCCAATTGTTGTAGTGTCCAATGCTTTTGTGTCCAAATGCAACGACAGAACTATAGACTTCCTTTTTTCCCATCCTCTCCCATTTTAAGCTGGAGCAGGACGATGCAATATGTCATCACGACACCAATTATCTGGCAGAAAAAAAGCGTTTAAACAATTAGGATGGAAAATCCATGAAAATAATCAGAAATTGAAATAAATAAAATAACCAAAATTCTCAAAAATTCAACGTCAAACTGAAAAGTCATACCGCTGGAACGAGTGCATGATCAATGTTGAAAATGTTGAGGGCGGTCAGTTTAAAATCCCACGAGACGATCCAATTTACAATCTCTACTTTTCGATTACTGATGATGATTTTTCTAAGAATTTCGTTCATTCCATCCGCGTCCGAATTTTCACTATCCATCCATTTTGGCAACAGAGATTTACAATTTCCAGTGATTGCTGCACTCTTCAGATTTGTAATGTTTTCTCGGATCTAAACAGTCAAAGAAAACAAATTTAAATGAATGATCTCTAATCCAAAATTCAAAATCATAGCAATTGCAAAACAAAATCAAAATATCTGTCATTTGCCATTCGTAAAAATTGACCTTTTTGTGGATAAAGTGTCCAAAATGCGCCAGGAGCAGAATAATCAAAACGTTTCCAATCACCCGATTCACTCCAATTTTGGTCCCGCGTGGATTCGCAGGAATTCTAGTGACGATCTCAATCAGACACATGATTTCAGACTCAATGACAATCAAAACGTAAAATCCCGCCAAAACTGCGTACATTTCAAATGTTTTCCTCAGCTCCGTGAAATTCATGGTGAAGTCCTCAAACTCTTTCAAGTGTGAATGGGAATCTGTGGGCAATTTCTTACTATTCTCAAGATCAATGGCAAAATCTCTAGGATTTTCTAAATCTTTAAGTTGACTGCTGAAGGTGGTCTGACAGCGGATTACAAATAATTCTGGGTGGTCAATTTTAATATTTGTTTGTGCTATGTTTTCCATTGTTTTTGTCGCTGTTTCGGCTCCTGAAAAATATTTGGCCACTTCGAGACAAAATTCCGTGTGACAATCCACCAATTTCAGGCCAACAATGACAATAAAAAAGATGGTGAAGAAACGGGAGAGCATGGGCAAAGTGTAGATGACACACAAATAAATCCCTTGAACATCTCGATTTGAGGGCAAAATAGCTGTGAAATAACCGGGATCATAGAAATTCCGCTCCATGATGAAAAACCAATCAATGACAGACCAAAATTCAGCAGCGGTCAAACAAAACAGGGCAAAAAGGACCAAAATGAGATAATTTTTGTTGGGATGACTTTCGTATTCATTTCTCTTCAAGTTCAAATTCAACTTTAGAGAAAATGCGGATAAATTTTGAAACAGCTCAATGTTTTTTTGACAGTAAAATATGCAGAAAATCCGTAGGATAAAATCCGGAATATTTCCGTTGCACAGGTCGAGAATTGACAAAACATCATCGACGAGAGATTTCCCTAATTTTTGCTGTAGTCGGACCATTTCCTGCGTGAGATAAAGGTTTAACCAGAGGCGATCGACGAGGAACAAAACAATCAGGGAGATTAAAAACAGACTGTAAATTGTATTCAGAGAATTCCATTTAAAGTTTTCAAAATGTTTTAATCTATCTTTTTCTTTATGACTTTTCCATGGAAATGGACGTAAACTTGAACAAGGGAAAAGGCCGATGAGCCAACCAAAAGATATCAAACATTTTATGCATTTTTCCATTTTACAACAAGCGACAAGGGAAAACCAGCGACGAAGAACGAAGTGAAGGAAAACTTGGAAAACAGAACAAAGGACAAAGCAATTTCCAAAATTGTAGTCATTTCTTATTTGCAAGTATATGAAACAACATCAACTATCAATTTTGCAAAGAGGGGAAAATAGAACAATAAACACTTCCAAAAGTCTCAAAACTCAATTACTTAACTATTATTGCATTGACTTTTGGTTTTTTGGTCATTGATTATTGATTATTTTGGTTCATTTTGTAAATGAATGTAAAAGTGCTTATTTTCTCAGTCATACTTGAATCCTTCAATTTTTGTGTGAAAAAATATTCATTTGTAAAAAGCATTTTTTTGTCGTGTGCTTTGTTGAATGAAATCAACACTCGACAAAATGTCATTATTATTTTTTACTGAAACATAAATTCTAATTCAAACGTTTTCAAGTTTGTGTAAGTTTATTTTCTATCCATATCGATAGGTTTCTGCTATTTGCTATTTTCTTAAAGCTGAAAGTTTTTAATAGAACTAAAAATATTATTGCATATGACGAGTAATTATAATTTCAACATCTTTATTGAGTATTGAGCTCGTTTATTTACAGCACCACAAAATGGTACATAAATGAGAGAAATGGGAAAAAATAAATGAATATTCAAAGGAAACGAAATTCAAGGAAAAATGCTTGGATTTAGATTATTGTCCAAACTTCTTTTCTTGATTCCAGTCCCCGATTTTAGATGAAATTCCTTTCTACTGCATCTTTTGTGACAATTTTGGTACTTGCTTTTGAACTTTTGAATCAAGTTGAATTCCCAGTGGCAGTAAAGAATGTGGAATATCCTTTTTTACCATCTTCTCCCATTTTTAGCTGGAGTAGGACGACGCAGTAGGTCATCACGACACCGATTATCTGGGGAAAATTGTGAAAATGAAATACAGAAAAAAATAAAGTTAAAAATCCTCCCTCCGTGAGGATTTTATATCGCCTACAAAGCATAAATGCTTTAGGCTCCGGAAGCGAAGCAGAGTATAAGAATTCTCCACATAATAAACTTGTCCACTAGTTTGAAAATTTTCCCGCTAGAGGGCGCTGACTAGTTACAAATTTTCCCGCTAGGTGGCGCTAGTTTTGTTGTCTCACATTACCCCAATGTGCACACCCAGCCGTATCGGAGGAAAACAATACTCAGGTTCGCTTCCTAAAAATGCAAGAATTCAACTGAATGAGTGAACTATTTCAAAATCCAAAACTTCAAAATGCTAAAAACATCAAGTAAAATTCAAAATTAATACCGCTGGAACGAGCGCATGATCAATGTTGAAAATGTTGAGGGCGGTCAATTTAAAATCCCACGAGACGATCCAATTCACAATTTTCATTTTCCGATGATTTGTCATGATGATGCTCCAATTTAGCTCATTTTCATTTCTACCGTTCATTTGAATCGGAATTGGAATTGGAATTGGAGACTTGCAATTTCCTGTTGCAGTTCCAGCGATTGCTTTGTTCTTCAGAGTTTCATTGTTTTGTGCCACCTTGAATCAAAAACAGTCAAAAATCAAATAAATTATGAAAGTAAAAACTGTACTTTTTGTTTTCAAATATGAGTTGTCAGACCTTTGCTCGCACGTTGTACCCAAAACTGGCAAGAAGAAGGAGAATCCAAATGTTTCCAAGTGTTCGACTTACTCCAATTTTAGTCTCGCCCAAGCCCACGGCGATTTCAGTAATCACTTGAACCAGACAAATTACTCCGCTGGCAATGACAATCAAAATGTAGAAACCAGCCACACGCGAGTAGAATGAAAATATTTTCTTCATTTCCGTGAAATTCAGGGTAAACTTCTCAAATTCAGCCAAATAGAGAGCAGAATCATCATCAGAAATCCACTTTGGCATCGACGGCAATTGACGATCCAACTCACGACCAATTTTGTTACCCTTTTGATGCATTTTCAAGTCCATCTTTAACGGCAAGTTTTTGAATTCATTGTCAACTTTGACGCCGTCCGGATTTTCTGACTCTTTTTGCCAGTTTAAAACTTGAGGCGGAAGTCCAAATAATTCACGAATCTCCGTTTTGTTCTCCTTTGTCGTTGATTTTGTCGTTGTCTCTGTTTTTGAAAAATATTCGGCCACTCCCTGACAAAATTTCGTATGACAATCCACAAGTTTTAGACCAATAATGACAATAAAAAAGATGGTGAAGATACGGGACAGCATTGGCAAAATGTAGATGAGACTCCAGTAAATTGCTTGAACCTCTCGATTTGAGGGTAAAATAGCTGAGAAATAACTGGGATCATAGAAATTCCGCTCCGTGATGAAAAACCAATCAATAACTGACCAAAATTCAGCAGCGGTCAAACAAAACAGGGCAAAAAGGACCAGAATGAGATAATTTTTGTTGGGATGACTTTCGTATTCATTTCTCTTCAAGTTCAAATTCAACTTGAGTGAAAATACCGATAAGTTTTGAAATAGCTCGATATTTTTTTGACAGTAAAATATGCAGAAAATCCGTAGGACAAAATCCGGAATATTTCCTTTGCACAGGTCGAGAAATGCCAGAACATGGATGAGAGATGTGTCTGATTTTTCCTGTAGTCGGACCATTTCCTGCGTGGGATAAAGGTTTAACCAGAGGCGATCGACGAGGAACAAAACAATCAGGGAGATTAAAAACAGACTGTAAATTGTATTCAGAGAATTCCATTTAAAGTTTTCAAAGTATATTAATCTATCTGACGCTTTGTCTTTTTCTCTATGATTTTTCCATAGAAATGGAGGTAAACTTGAACACGGGAAAAGACCGATGAGCCAACCAAAAAATATGAAACATGTTATACATTTATCCATTTTCCATGCAAGCAACAAGGAACAAGGGAAAACCAGAGACGAAGGAAAACTAGAGCAAAGTTGTACAAAGTAATTTCCAAAATTGTAGGCATTTGTCATTCGTCATTTTGCAAGTAAGGCCAATTTTAAGGATTTTAGTGTAATGAAACAAACAGCATGAAATATCAATTGAGCATAAAGGGAAAAGAGCGCTCACAAGTAGACTCAAAAGTCTCAAAAGTGAGATTCAATTCCTTAACAGGATGAAAATGGCAAATGAAATTATTGTATTGACTTTTGGTTTTGCAGTAATTGGTTATTGATTATTTTGGTTCATTTTGTAAATGGACTTAGAAAAGCGATTCTAATTTTTCATTTTTATCGAAACAGACATGAAAATTAATGTAGGTCATTTGTAAAAAGCACCTTGTTTCCTTGTGCTCTGCACTTATTTTGGTATGAATTTTATTGAATGATCATAATTTCATCGTTATTTCTCATTTGAACATAAATACATAATATTCAAGTTCAAACTTTCAATGTCTCGGAGAGCACAGTGCTAAGTTTATTTTGTATGGATAGCCGATAGTCGATAGTTTCTTTTCCGTTGTTTCTTTCAAGTCTTTGGCGTTTAGGACGAAGCAGAGACTTAAGGTTTGGAGTTTGGATTTCGAATACAGAAAATTTATGCTTAAGGTTTGATTTTTGATTTTTCATGTTTTCCCGTTTGCAAAATATCTCAATGGCGTACAGAATTGAAAACGAGAAAACCGAAAAAAAATTGAACTTGATTCACAAGAGCAATGGCGGATTGATGAAAAATAAGAGCGGCGCTGAACTTGTACAAATTCCTTGCAGCGTTTCTCCTCTTTTCGTCATTCGTCTTTTATTCCTTGCGTTTATTTTATTCTAGTGCAAAAAGGATGAGATTAGTATTAAAGTCTCAAAACTCAAAGCCATTTTAATCAATCAAAAGAACTGTTCACACTCCACGCTCAACAGGAGAAACGAGTGTATCCTTTTGTTCTCAACTGTATTCAAATGGAAATGGAAATTAAATGGTAAAGTGTGCAATAAAACCATTAAATTTTCAACTCGTTTCACATGCTCAACTCTTGTGGCTTATATAATGTAATATAATTGTAAGTAAAATCTAGAATCTAGAATCTAGAATTTAACAGGTTGAATTAAATCACTGTACACAAATGAAACAGTCTAAAACCGAAATCTGAACAAGCAGAGTGACTTTTGACACTTGTGTAAACATGACAAAAAAGACTGCTGTAAAAATACAAAAAAGTATTCTACTATTGTTTCCGCTACCGTTTTTGTACATGTTTAAAATATTAGGTGTTTTCAACTGTGATTTGAACTTTTAATTATGTCAAATATCATAATAACCGTCTGCAGTCTACAGTGTATAATGCTCAATGTGCAATTTGCCTGTGGTGACACTGTGTGATTTGTTAGCTGTCCCTTTTGTCATTTATCATGTTCGTCAACTGCAACTGTAAATCGCAGTCTGCGATTTCTGTTTGCAATTGAATATTGAGTATTGAATATTGAGCTGGTGTTTGAACATTGAACATCTGGACCAACCTCAACACCAAATCACGAGTGACAATCAGCGACCAACAACCAACAAAGTGAGTAACATATTTTCCACATTTTATGCATAATATTGATACACGATACTGATAATCATATTGATATTGATATTTTATCCTTTCATGTAGATTCAATGCAAATCCCTCTGTTCAATTCAATTTACGTTCCTTATTTATTTTTACGTGGTGCACGATGAACGACGAGCACAGAATAGAACGAGTATTTATAAAAGTAATGCAGGAACATTTCCATGTTTCCATATTCCATATTTTTCTCGAATAATTTAGCATTTCAAGTCAATTGTTGATTGTCAATACATCGTCTGGATTTTGGATTCTGGATTCTGAATTCAATTATCAATCATGAGAAAGAAAAGAAAAAGGATAATTTTACACATCGCACATGACGCATGCAAATCACGGCGATGCAAAGACGTAGGCCGTGAATAATTAAATCAGCAGCTATGCAAACTTGATTGTCAGTCAAATGTTTGAAATTCAAATGCTGGTTGAATTCTAAAAGAACCAACTGAAGAATGAAGACTGAATCAACTTGACACTGAAAATAAGTGAGGACAATTGCAACAATTCGGGAAAAAAGAGGCGTGTGTGGTTAAACGATGAAAGATGAGCGATGAACCCTCCACAATCTTTTTTAACCACCGAATAATCAATAATCAAGGTGAAATATCATGTATAAAAAGAAATGGATATTTACTAAAAATCTCATTCTGCTCCTACTCCAAATCCTAGTCAACAACCACAAGGTAACACTGCAAAATCCTTGAGCTGTTTTTGAAACAGAATCATTTGATTTTTTTTAGTTTTCGTTTTACAACTTTTATGTTTTGGTTTTGTACTGTTTTGGGAAATGTATATAATTATATTATTATTTTTTTGTAAAGCAAAATGGCCCGTGTGTTTCTCCTTCTCGCCGTAGCGGCATTCGCTGGTTACAGCCAGGCTGCTACTTCTTGTAAGTTTTCTATTTTTTTATAAAAAAATACCTTTTTCCGTTTAAAATTTTAAGCGATTAAATGTTAAAATATCAGACATCAGTAATCAGTAATTGGATTTATTTTATTTTTTCCCGCCAACAGCTCTTTTGAACATGAATGCCGTTCTTGGAGCTGACGTTGTCCCAAAAGAAATGTCTCTTGTTGGTTCTGTGCAAAATGTATTGAGCATCTTGACCAACGACGACGTCATGACCACCGTTATGCAAAATTTCCTGGTATGTAAACCACAGCGTATTTTATATATTTTTTAAACCAAAAACCTTGAAAAAAATCCAAGGTTGTTTTTCATGTAAAACATTTTGATAATTGAAAATTTTTTTACGCATTTTACAGACAAAAGTTGGTTCAGTCAAGGGTGAAATCACAGATGATCTTGCTGAGAGGACAGAAAATTTGAAGCAAAATATCGCCACAATCATCGATAGCAATACGGATGGTTTAAGAACTTTTACCATGGGACTTAACAAGTTTTCCGACATGGTAAATTCCAAATTCCAAATGCCAAATTTTGAAAAATACAATGATTTTAAAAAAAAAAAAACCAAAATTCCTTGTTTTCTACGTTTACGACGCAGAATTTTGCTAATAAAAATTCTGCATCCTTTTGACCTTTTCTTTGACCTTTTTTTTACTCTTTACTCTCTACAGGGAAAAGCTGAGTTTAAATCCAAATACGCAAATGCCCAGCCAGAAGCTAGTGGAAATGGAACCAACAACGAAGAGGCTCAACTTGGAAATAGCCGAAACAAAAGACAAGCCGCAGATTGCCCCGCCGCTAAAAATTGGACTGCTGAAGGCATGGTTACACCTGTCCGTGATCAAGGTATGACCTAAAATTAATTCAATTAATTCAATATTCAACATTCAACTCAATGCACATTGTAGATTTTAGATCAATGTAGAAATCCTTGATTTTGGGTGAATTTTGAATTTGGGCGGGAATTTTAAATTTGGGCGGGAATTTTAAATTTTAAATTTTTTAAATTTTTCTGTCATCTGTGGTGTGTGATTTATAGGTCAATGCGGTAGTTGCTATGCGTTCGGAAGTGTTGCCACATTGGAAGCTGCCTACGCCATCCAGTGCGGAATCAATAATCTTGATCTTTCTGAACAAAGTAAAAAAATACTAAATAAAATGCATGGAAAATGGAAAATAATATGTTGTCAAGAATTATGATTGTAAATTGGTAGCACAATGATCAATGATCAATTTTCCAGTTGCTGTCTATTCTCTATGACAAATAATTTGAATTTCCAATAATTAATTTTGATGCCAAATTTCCTCTCTCCAGATTTGATGGACTGCTCCAAGCCCAACGGAAATAATGGTTGTGAAGGTGGAAATGCCGTAAACTCTCTCACCTTTTTCCAACAAGCTGGTGGACTCGCCCTTGAATCCGTTTATCCATACACAACTAAAACTGGAGCAACTTGCCAATCCGCTTCCTCCAAGGTAAAACATTGACCATGGAAATAACCGAATATCTCGCAGCAAAATTTAATTTAATTTAATTTGTAGGGTTTTATTTTTAATTTCCATTTCAATTATCTGTATTTTGATAATTAATAATTCAGACTGGAAAAGTTAACGCCTTCAACCGTGTCTCACCTCTTAATGATGAACAAGCCTTGAAATGTGAAGTTGCCAAAGGACCAGGTGCGTAAAATCCTTATTTGTTTTTAATTAATCCAGTAACTAAAAACACAACAAAAACAAGACATAATAATTCGTGATTATGATTTTTTGATGTTTTATTCTCTCTTCATTTCAGTTGCTGTCATGGTGAATGCTGATGGATGGTCTCAATACAAAGGAGGAGTTTTTGGAGTTCCAAAAATCACCGCTGCCACTACTACTACTACTACTACTACTACCACACCCAAACCAACAACAAAGAAATCTTTTTTCGGATCCATGGTTTCCATAGCCGCCCTTCCACTCACAGTTCCTCTTAGTATTATCGCCAATACAGCTTCCGCCGCCAACGGCGCTTTCAATAACGCCGCCATCACCACTCCTTCCGCCCTCTGCCTTAGCGAGGCTGGCAAAGCCGATCATCTTGTTCTCGTCACTGGATACGGAACTGAAAACATTAATGGAAAGGACGTAGATTACTGGAGCATCAAAAAGTACGGAGTTCATATGTTTTAAAACCATGATCATTTTTAAATTCCTTCAACTAGTTGAATTGTATTCATTATTTATACGCGATATTCTAGTACGAAAAAACTTTGCAAACTTTACATGTAAAATCCTCGCCATTTTTTACAGCTCATGGGGTCCAAATTGGGGAGAAAATGGGTACATTCGAATTAAGGTACAAACCAAAATTAATTCCACTAATTTAATTTATGGCACATTGTAGATTTTTGTAGACGGTAGAAATCCTTGATTTTCAGTGAATTTTGGAATTTTGAGTTGGAATTTTAAATTTTTTTAGCGAGGAGAAAATGCATGTGGAGTGGCAAACAACCCCTACGAAATCACTAATGTCCAGTGTTAAGCTTTGAAGATCAAGCTGAAGCTGAAAACGACAAGGACAACAAATTATCAATGACGATAAACAAATCAACTTTCCCTGTCCCATCAAAATTTACACAAGCTTTTAACTTTTGATTGTAGTCAAAACTCCTTTTGAATGCACAAAGTTAGAAATTATTGTGAATCTACAGTTTAGAGTCTAGAATCTAGAATCTAAACTAATTAAAAACCTACTGCAAAAAGAACTTGAATAAAAAGTGTCTTTTCAAAAACGTACATAACATTTGACATGATTTTGATTTATACGGCTTTTTTTAGGGAAAAGCATCAAAACAATCCCAAGTTTGGATATTGACATTCTATTCTGAGCATTGAGTTTTCTCAGCTGTCAACCTTTTGCCGTTGTGATTTCGGATTTTGGATTTTGGACGGTCTGCTTCTGGTGCTAATCTCAATGTGACCATTGGAATTTGAGGAAATATTTTAGCCGGCGTCAGAGTTTTGCAGCATTTTGTCCCTGTTCCCTGTTTTTTTAGTTTCGAGATTTGAACTTTGAGTCATATGAAAATTAGGATTTAGAGCATAGAGAAAGTTGTGAAATTTTATGACATTTTAAATTGTCAATTATTCAATTATCATCCTAATATTTTATGCTATTTTGTAACATTTGCCAAAAAAGTACCATAAATTTGTGACTTGATTTTCTCTGTAAAATCAGAGCAACAGTTTATTATTGAATTGCAGCATAAATAATTTACAGGTTACAAAATAGAGGGAAATATTACACTAGTGGAACGCTTAGTATTGAGTATTGAGTATTGAACATGAGTGAGTGCACATCTATTTTCATTCCTTTGCTATTTTTCCGGTAGGATAAGTCATAAGTCAGTTCAATAAGAATGGAATGGAGTTTATGTTAGCATTTTATATTTTATACCTCCGGACTGAAGTTTACCTATCATGGTAACTCCGCGAGAAAATTCGTTGCTCGTAGTGACTGTATCTGTTTGATTCTGATTGCAGCTGTGATTGTGGCTCTGTCTAGCGAGTTGTGCTGATATCGTGGGTAAAGGATCTCCAAAATTTTCTCCTTGTTCACCACCTTCCTCAACTCTGCATCTTGTTGCACCTGTCTGTAAAAATGTGAAAAGAAACGAGACTTAAAATATTGTTCCACTCGAATATAATTGTAGTAGACTTTTTATAGTATCGTAAAATAAATCATCAGTCGTGAATCTTAAATTATGCTAGAATCTAGAATTGTTTTGATTGTAAAACACAAAAAATTTTCTCCTCTCACCCTTTTTGTTTGACATTTTCCACGGGTGAAAATGAAATACAAAGCCAGTCCAATAACAAGGTGGCAAAAAATTACCACTCCGATAATCAGCAAACTGTTTTTTCCGCCAGACTCTGATTCAGATTGTGATTGTGATGCGGTTCCGGATCCGGATAAAGTTTCAGAAAATCTGGGTCCTGGAGAATCCTTGTTTCCTTAAAAAAAACAAGAGACACAAATGAGAACTGTAGGTGAACTAGAATTGGAATTGGAAATTTGAAATGTTATAGGTTTGTGAGCATTTAAATTTCAAGCAAAAAGGTTTGGTACAAAAACCTCCTTGAAAATTGAAAATTAATATTCAATTTTGCAGTTCATTCCTTTGAATTTTGAATACCTTTTAAAGTGCCATTTCTTGTTGTCGTTGTCTCTGTCGTTGTAGCTTCAGAAGGAAGCGCTTTTTCATCCGAGTCAATGTCAGAGCCAGAGTTATTATTTGTCAGATTTTCACAAGAACAAAATCTACCGAATAAAAATAAAAAACTGCAGACGATACCGAGAACTTGGTGTGGAAATTCCGATTGATATTTCATTTTTGGTTTAAATAAAAAAAATCAAGGTTCGATAAATTTTTTCCGCTTGGTATTCAACTTGAAATTCTTATTTTGGGCAAACAATAAATTGACAATTACAAAGACAATGAGAGTGAGAATGGAATTGGAATGGTCAAGTTGACACTGTAAAATTATTGAGAATTGATAATTGTGGTTAGCGACAAAGAAAAAGTGGACGCAGACAAATGCCGACCAGAAGAAAATTAATTAAATGGTAAGAAAATTATTTGCATTTCCTGTACAACTCCAAACTCAATACTCAATATTCAATACTCGATACTCGATGAAAAGTAGAAAACCTCAAGAATCAAAAGACGTCAGCATGGAGAAATTATGTCAGGCGTATAAATTATCACTCTTGAATCATGAATCATGAACCACAAAATAGCTTTGATTTAACAACGAGTGTCGATTAATAATTTTATGTACAAGTAAAATGTAAGTCAAATTTAACTGTTTTTACTGGTGAATGATTTGCTGGTGCTACGTCGATTTTGCCTCAGTCTAAAATCTAAAATCTAAATTCCAGAGTTTAATTATCATGATGAAAAGTGTAAAATGGATGCGTCAACAGTCAACCAAAGAACCACAGAAGGAAAAGAGTAAAATTAGACATGAGTTCTCCAGACTCTAGACTCTAGACTCTAGACTCCAGTCTCGATTTTAATTCAAATGACAATGACAATGAGTATTGAATGTTGAGTGTGACTTGCAATTTGCAAATGCATGGAAGTGACACCAAATTGACAGGAAATGTCCAAAGTGACGACATTTCATAATGCCAAGCACAAATGATGGGTTCACTTGAGACGTGGCTTGAGGCTTGAGCCTTGAAATCCCAAATGTTTTATGTCGCTGTTCCAAAACGTTGTGGAAAGTAATTTATGGTTCCATTTTGGGGGTTTTGCTTTATGGGTAAAATGAAAGAAAGTGAATGTTTGTAAATGAAAATAAAATGAAAATATTTCCAAGTAACTGAATTTTATTGGATAAATAAATGAGAATTGAATAGAGTTTGTGAAAAGTTGGCTTTTGATTTTTGATTCTTAAGTCTAGGTTTTAGACCGAATCAAAACACTTGCAATTTAAAATTTTATCACTCTTAGATATTGAAAAAAAACCTGTTTTTTGCATTTTTTGGGCTCATCATTATTGTTATAAAAAATCAGGCGGTTATATAAATCATTCTAAATATATTTTACTACAACTAGGATATAATTTTGTC
>JAQGBH010004183.1:0-17556 GCA_034698265.1 Sminthurinus aureus | reverse complement strand
AGAGTTGCAGCAAACACAGACATTATTTACTCAATAGCAAAATTCTGTTGCTATAGGATTTCGTAACTAAAGAATAATAATCTCGGGCGTCTGGTTGATCAGTGATTTGAATCTGGTCAACCAAAATTTCCGACCAGAATTCCAATGTCCAAGGAGCTCTACAGAATTTTAATGCTACTTCAAAGTCGTGTCAAACACCAACAGCAACAAAAGTTACAGCAATATTCGGAAAAGGACGAGTTGGTTCAAGAAATTGTTGGATTTTCCATCAGATTGGAACAGCATCAGATTGAAAAATTACCCGGATTTGATTTTAACCCCACTCCAAATTCTGGTGAGTTCTGGAATTTTTTGGTGGTGGGAAAAATGGGAACAAATCAAATTTCATCAGGAACGACAAATTTGGAAAAAATCCAAAGAATTCATCGACGAATCTCTCCCGGAATTTAAACCTCTTTCATTTCAGGTCTCGGGCATTCATCTCCTATTTCAAATTTGGCTACTCTTTCTCGTGCTACCGGCAACTGCATTCTTTCTGGAAATCAGCGCTAACTCCATAGAAAAAATGCTTGATAAAATTTACATTTTCTTTAAAGCAAAACGGTGGATGGTTTTTTCGTGGAAATCAAAAGTAGCTGTTCGAAAATTGATTATTACATTTTCGTTTTTGGTGAACATTGAGACAAAATCCGAATCCGAAACCATGGTCAATTCCGAAATTCCCACGCAAACTTCAAATGGTAATGATTCTGCTAGTGTCAGTCGTCACATTGCTAACAAAGTTGAAGATGACATTGATGAAGAAACAAAAAAATCGGTGTCTGAACCAGTTTCAGATTTGGAGCAGACTCAGCTGAAAAATGACAACAGATTAGGCAAAATGTTTCTTGGAGAAATCCCAACATTCACAAATGACATGGACAAAACCAACAGCAACGTGCCAACTAAAAAGGAATGAGAATCTTTGCACTTACACATAACAAATTTGACCTTTGACCTCAATGTCCACTAAAACTAAAGAACAATGAAAAACAACTACAAAATTTTATGCTACATGATTGGTTCTGATTCGGCCAATTTGTATCTTGGATATTTTATGGTTCCGATTCTCGACTTTTCCTTTCCAAATTTGTAATCTAATGAATGTAATGTGTTTTGAATTTTTCACGTTACACTCCCACATCATGAATCAACTGAAATGCCCTTTTTTCAGCCAAAATCAGTATGAGGAAAATCAATGCAAAGACTCAATAACATAGTTTTCGATAGGACTACAAAATCATATAACATCAAATATCAATACTAATAATTTTATTTATTTATTCATTGTATTTATAATAATAGTTTATTTGTTATCGAAACAAAGATGGTTAAATTTTAGTAATGTAACTTTAAAAGTTTGCTTAACACCATTTTAAACAGGAATCGTCAAATCAAATATAAAATATAAAATCATTATAGTTGACGTAAACATTAAATAACTAAATGGAAAAAAAAATAATGGGAAAAACAGCAAGCGAGATTTAAAATAATAATGATAATTTCTTTGCAAACTCATCCATATAAAATTGAAAACAAAACACACACGTCATTACACTAGCGATAAATCTACAGGTTTAACATGATAAATAAATCAATGAGTCAGAAGCATTTAAAATACTTCAAATGTAATAATAAAATCAACGAGAAATTAAAACAAAAATAAACATATTTTGATCAAATTATACTAATAAATGATAATAATAATTATTATTGTTGCTGAATAGTGATTAAAGAATACTCTTCTTTTTTAACAGCGTCAATTATCAATAATCAAGAAAGAAAAAAGTCATACAAATAAAAAGAAATGACCTACACTAAACGAGCTTGAACTTATCTAAAAGTTATAACCGGGTGACAGAGAAGGAAGTCCATGTTCTATAGATAAATGAGATTGTAATTCAGATTCACTAGTTGAAGCAAAATTACAGTTGGTTGTTTGGCAGAAAAAAGTCTTTTCTTGAAAATTGAAGATTTTCATATCAGAAACAGAAGCCGAGGAACGACCACTCAATGAATTCTGTATCAAAAATCAAATCACAATGAAAAGTTAAAGGTAGTAAAAACTCTTTTATGCAAAGTTAAATACTTTTTTGGTACTAATTACATAAATAAAGAAACATTTATTCCTTACATTACATCCCATATTTATTGAATTTTCAAAACTTACTTTTGTGGAATGTAAAAATAAATTATCAGCATAAGAAGCAGCCGCTGAACTTTGTTCCATTCTCAAACGTTTGGGCGCATTGACATGTTGTGCTGGTTCACTTGGAGCTCTCTTTGCAATAATTCTATCACAAGTACAAAAATAAAATTCATGTTATCATTATTCATTACCACGTGTAAATAATAATTATTACTGTTGTTGTAAATGAATGAACGTTTTTCAGAGTACAAATTTTATTTCTACCTTTGATTCCCTCGATTAGTGCCCGCTTGACAAGAAACCTCATGTCTAGTACAAAGTCCTATAAAATAATAATTATTATTATTATGAATTCTTGTACTTTCACGTGTCTTTTGAGACAAAAAGTAATTAAACTAACATTGTGATAACAATAAAAAAATAGTACTAATTGTAAAAATTTTTAGTACAGTTAAATTTTTAACAAGCTGTTTTACTTACGCTGTTCGGCGAAACGACGAGGGCAAAATTTGCACGTAAAGGGGTCAGTATGAGACCTAACGCACCACTGTAGAAGCCACTCCTGGTCACAACACTGTCCGCAAAATGGACAATGAAGATTACCCTTAGACTTTGTAGAATTACGTCCAGGTACAAAATAATCATCGTTCTCCTCTTCATCTTCATAATAATCATATTTTTTCTCAGTATTTCCAGTTCGGATAGATTTTCTCAATTGTCTTGAGCTCCCTGCCATTTCATCATCAAAATTTGATGCCTCGTCAGAATTATGAGGACTTTCCTCTTGAAGACTCAGAGGTTGTGACAGTAAACTTGTATCATTTCCAATCTGTGGGGGTGATAGTTGCATCTCTTCATCATCTATTTCTTCTTTCAAATTGTCTTGTTCTGTGTTCTTACGGGAGGATTGTAAATTTGTATTTAAAGGAGAATTAAGCTGATTTGATGCTGAAGGCAGTTGATTATTTGTCTGTGGTGCTTTGGAGCATCCTTTTTCATGAAAATTGGTTGAAGGGATTGATATGAATTTTCTGAAACAAAACTGACAACGCAACGGATTTTTCACTTTTCTGCTCTCATCTATCAAAATAAAACAGAAGAGAAAGTAAAAATATCATATTATCATATATTCATGTTTGTACACAGGCATCATCAAAATTTACAACATTAAACATCATATTATGTGGTAGTTTATTTTTTATGTTTTTACCTTTGTTCTCAGGACTTGAATTTTCATTTTCACCTGATATTTCAAGTTGAGAATTCTGAATTATAACATGAAGAATTGAATATTATTACAAATTATAAAATGAAAAAATATTCAACAAAACAAGCAGTTTTTGAAACTAAAACAAAAGTAAGTAAAAACAAATACAATTTTTTTCATGCATAATTCATTTTTTCCTGGAAACTAACATACCATTTCATTCATTGTACAGGAAGGAATCTCAGGTAAAGCCAAAAATGTTTTCTGCTGTTCAGCTCCTTGGCTACTGTTGATTGAATTCTTTAATTTACTTAATTCCTCCAATATACTATTCACCACAAATATTAAAATATTATATTATACATAGGACAAATTATTCATGAAAAGATTCATAAAAAATTACATGTCAATTCACAAAGCATAAAAAACGGAAGAGAAATCTGTAAGAAACTTATAGATAATTTACCTTTTTCTCTCACGGTCGACTTGATGTTTCTTCGTATTTTTATCGCCTCTACAAGTATCTAAAATTATTATAAAAAGAGATCAGCGCTTAGTATTACGTTATGGTATAATATTTTACACTTTATAATCTAAAACATATATATTAGGCTTAAAAAATTCATTTTATTCAAATTACGTTCTCCAGTGTGATTTTTCAGATGAACTTCCAAATCTTGCCTCCTAAGACAAATCTTTTTATAATAAATACATTGCAGTGGATTGATTTTCTTCATAGTGTCAGGATTTGGATCTTGAAAGAGTTGTTGTTGTTGATTAATATTTGGATGGCTCGGAATCTCATTTGATTCTTGTTGTTGATCAACAGGAGACATTTGACTTTCACACATCAGCCTTTCAGCAGAATTTCCTTCTACACTCTCAGGGTTCTCCACACTTTTATTTAGAAGCCAATCTTCAACCTTGTTCCGAAACTGTTCTTCATAATTATTATTAGGGGAAGGTGCGTTCTCAATAATTTCAACAGAAATCGAGCTTGTTGGACCTGCATGAAATTTTAAAAAAGTATTGTTAGTCTTTGATTTTGTTGTGCATTTTTATAAAAATAACCATGAATCATACTTTCTGCATCACACATTTAAATGTATTAGAACTTAGAATAATTATAATTACTTTCTACTTAATATCATCTGCTACCTTTATTTTGATGGTGTGTGTCTGATTCCAGAATCGCGATGATGGGCACATTAAAACCGGCACGACTGTCCGTTTTATCATTCAATATTTTCTAAATCAAAAGAATAAAAATATACACATCCGATTTAAACAATAATCAAAGGTGTTGATGTTTCAAAAAAAATAGTGAATGTCGATTTCCTTTTACTTATCATTGTAAAACGTACCCGAGAGTTTGTAGCTTCAAGAATTCTATTATCATTTTGTTTGTCATTGGCATTTTCATTTGATTTTTGCTGATCAACTTTCTCCCGTTGAGATGTGTTTAACTGCTTGTCCATAGATTCAGAGCAATTCAAAGCAAGAATTTTCGGTAACTATTTAAAATTGAAAGCAAAGCATCATCAGTAAAAAGGAAATTATTGTTTTTTGTTTATTAGTAAACGATCACTGAGACACAATACATTGAGTAAAAATATGAAATTTTCTAATCTCTTTGAAAATTACTTACAATTCTTAAAAGTTTACTAAAAGCCTTTTCTCCCTGACCAAATTCTACCAAAGGTTCGTATCCATAAAGAAAAAGGAATCGAATTTTCATCTGAAAAATTTTCAAACAAATTAAAACATGTGGTTATACTCTTTCTGCATTAACTGTTTCTAAATAATTAGAAATAAACGGTTTGTTTTTTAGTATTGTTTTTAATTTGACTAGATTTCGTACAAAGAACTTACCGAAATAATACAACCACCTCCTGTTTCATCTGATTGTTTATATGCAAAGTTTCTCAACTAGTAGAATATTAAAAAAAACATGGAAGGGAATTAAATAAAGTTAGCGAGCATTTAACCTAAGATGTAATACCACTAATATAAAATAATTATTATTATTGCATGTCTTATTGAGAAAATTAACTTTAGTTATTAATTATATATTATATCCAATTCAAAGAATATATATAAAACAATAATAATGATTATGATACTTAAAAATTATATTAGTTTTAAATCATGTATCATGTACAATATTATATTACAACTCACTCCAGCAATTAGATCATCAGGGTCTGATTCTTCATCTAACATTATTGGAGCATTGATGTAGTAATCCAGTAGCTTTCGCATGGAGGACTAAGGGAACAAAAATATGAAAGAAACATGACGTAAAACAGTAAAATAATATTATCATGGTCATAAATAAATATTCAAAAAGTCCTAATATTATTATGCATGGACATGTATAACATACATACAAGATACAAGGATATTAGCTTGAATTATTATCGTGCATAAATGGTGTTTTATGAGCTTACGATATGTTGATGCTGAGCTAAATGCTCTGGAGATAAATTTGATGACCCTTCCATTTGTATATGTCTGACCTAAATATAAAAACATTTTTTATTAATGTCATGAATATTATGTTGTTGCTATGCCAAATATTATAAATTATAAATTGTAAATTCAGATTCTGAACTTGAATCAGGAACAAATTCATTTATCAACAATTAAACTAAATAATGACAAAGATATGAGAAAAATGTTAACTACAGTTACAAACTAACGTTACCTGCTAAGCAAAGTAGTTTAACTGATGTCCTTGGCTTCTCGCTAATCACAATTAAAATTAATTCTAGCACATAGATATTATTTTTAAAAACAAAATCTGAAATAAAAAAAAAAAAAGAAAAAATTGCGGTTATTTTTCAAAGCCTCGCGGATCGTGAATGCTCTAAAAAAGGGAGTCTTTGTAAATTTTAAAATGCGGTTTAACAATGCAAAACTTAGTGTGTAAACATGATAATATATTATTATGAACAAATCAAATGAGCTGTGGAGCTGGACAAAATATTTTTATTTAATTTTATTGATTAAAACAAATAAGCACATCATTAACTTTTATTCATATTTCTCCAATGAAACAGAAACATAGTAAAATTCCTCCACTCGCACTTGAACCAATTCAAAGATTTTTTTTTTTTTAATTTTTCTACTGTATGCGTTGCCGTACAATGTTTAACATTTAACATTTATCATGATCATCAGAGCCACAAGTAAAATAATTCTTTTAATGATTTTGGTGTAAAACAAATAGCCGATTTCTTTCTTACACTACTCTTGCATAAAATTCTCATAATAGTTTTAAATGGATCCAAGAGTTTCAGCTTTGAACTCTGAACTTTTTATACGTGGATAATTTTTAATTTAGTTTTTGTGGTTGTAATTGTTCTTGTTCTGTTTCCTGTGACGTGTGACGTGTTCAGCTTCGAATTCGGATTCGGATACAGTCTCTGTTTTCTGCACTGGATTATTTTCAAGCTCCTTTTGTGTGATTTTGGATTGGTGCTGCTCCAAAGTCTGCATCCCAGTTTGATGAGATTCGAAGGCATCTGTTGTTTTTTCAGCAGAATTTTCCACTGAAAGGTGTAAACAAAGAGCTGCATTTTTTATTCGTGACATCATCAGTTTTACATGTTCAATGTTGGAATTTGAAGAAAATACGTAAGCCATAATATGAATGTTTAATTTATTTGTGTGCTTTTTTACATGCAGGATTTCTCCCGGTATTTGCATTGTTTTTGCTCGTGTTTTCATCTCCCTCCGAATGGTTGGCAGCGGACTCTTCAACTTCTGCTGTGGGATCCTCGGGAAGGGAAGAATCAACTGAACTGGTTTTATTATTATTATTATGAAAAGAAGGAGATATAAAAAAAGTCCATCAACTGCTGTGTGTAGTGTGTAGACAAATATAAAATATAAATACACATTTAAGCTCATTCTCACTTGGGATTTTCGCTGGGATTTTTTACTCGGCCTGTGAATAAAACCGTTTTTGTTGTGTTGTCCACGATTTGAAAGAGGAACGGCCGATTGATCCTAAATTGAGATCCGATTGAAGTCGCAACGACGTCAGCATCTAAATAGAAAATCAATCTGCACATTTCCTTCCCACTTTAGAGTCAACGTATTTTTACGCGTAAATTAATTACGAGATTTTACCTGTGGCTGCTGCAGCTTCCGTTCCTTCTTCATTCACCTCCAAAAAAGTCTCTTGAGATATTTTAGAAACAAACAAGTTTCTCGCACTATGGAACATGTTAGTAAAATTCGCCGTGTGCACGTCAAATATTCGACTCAAGCCCAACTGAAAATTTCAAAATTCAATTGTAAATCAAAATGTTCACAATGCTTCTGAATATTTTTAGTATCTCAACGAGAAACGACAAAATTCTTACAGATTTCAGAGGCTCATTCAGCTGCAAAGATGATCGAATTTTAAATTTTGGGAGGGAAACTGTGACACTTTGAATTTGGTCTTTGTTCAAGTGCTGCTCTTGAATTTCAAATGCTGATTGATTTTTCAACCAATTTTCCAAGTTGTCAAGTGAACTTTTTTCATTCGGAAGGTAAATCATCATGCTCAATCTTTCGCCCTGTTTTTCACATGAAATATCAAAATCAATCATCATTAGGTTTTCTTTTGTGCAGAGAAAATTAAAATGAATGCAAAAAAGTTGTAGTGAGTTTTGATTTACTTGATATGGCAAAACGATGACTTTTGCATTTGCTTCCTGTAAATATGCAAACGCAAATTCATTTTCCTGTGTCATCGTGTCGACCATCATTTTTTTGTTTCCACCGACGAAAAATGGCTGCTTTCTCGTGTTTGACGGCGGGAACTGATTTTTCCACAGTCCTTTGAAATATATCGTGTTGAGGACGAAGAGTGAAGTTTGACCGTTCAAACTCCCGGACTCTACAACCTTTTCAATCTTCCCTTCTGTTTTGCCCTTAACCCAAGTGTTAATTTTTTCAGCGGCTGCTTCACTGTTTTCAAAATTCACGTTTTCAATTTCCGCTTGAAGTTTTTGCACAGCATTTTTAAATTCCGATTTTATTCTTAGTTTGGATTTTACATAAATTTTATCCGCTGATACAAATTTTACTCCCGAATTTTGGGAAGAAATGTTCTGAAAATCGAGTCAAAGCGTTTAAAGGTGTATTCTATAAATATTTTTGCATAATTTTAACTGCCAATTGTAAATTTTTACATACGTTTAAAGACGAGATGAGTTGTGATTGTCCGTTGATCAAAGTGTCTCGATCGTTTGGAAGTTTTAGTGACTGGCGGATTTCATTGGCCGTTTCATCCGCCGCCCCGATGTTTAACAACACCAAAACATTCCTCAGACTCAACGGCGATAGCACAAAATTAGGAGGTTGATTTTCTCTCGCTGCCTTTGAAAAAAATCCAAGCGAATGAAAACGTCAGTAAAAGCAAACAGAAATTAAATTAGTGCAACAATTTTTACAGATATTTTGTATTATTATTTATTTATAGCAAATTAATCACGCAGCGGTTTACATTTACCTCGTATAATTTAGCCGAAAATGTAGCGGTGGAAACGTCTTGGATCTCAGTGGACTGGCTTTCAAAGTTAACACTGTGATTACGGTTGTTTCGGTCGTGGTTTTCCCTTCTTTCAGGTGCCCGTTTTCCAATCACTACATTTTGACTGCTCAACACACAACAAATGACAAGTGCGCAAAATTTCATTGTCTTTGAAAATTGAAGCCAAAATTCGGAATTATTTTTACGCCAGACCAAAGGAAAATACAAAGGAAATCTTATGAGAGAAAAAAGATTGTCCTTCGTCGCAGAGGATTTGAATAGTGTGAAAATTGGTGGTAGAGCTAAAAACTGACTTCTTATGGAAGATTCAACATTCAAGATTGGAAACAAGAGGAGGAAAAAATGCCTCTTGAACGTACTTTTCTACTCGTGTACAACTGGATGGAAAAAACAAGTTTATTCCAATGGGATTTATTGCACAAAAGTTAAAGGAGGAAAAAACAAGATCAAAATTCCTCGCGTACATACATTAAATACAAAATGCAAATGATTCTCTCATGTTTCGCAGGAATCTAAAGTTTAACAAAGGACACACAATGTAATGAGAGCCGCAGACGTAAATGAACAACGAGTAACGAGTAAAGAGGAGACGAGAGAATTTTGTATTTTGTCAGCCAACGCTTTATAATGATGAAAAACAGTGATGAAGTAATGACATTCTGCCTTTGCAAAACTGGTTTTGGCTCATGATGATTTTTCTTGGAAATTCAATACTCGTTTTGAAGCACAAACAACAAACAACTGCGAAAGATGGAGAATGGACAATTTGAAATTGGTTGGACGTGAACAAGCGAAACAGAAAAGAAACAACTTTAAACTGCAGCTTGATTTTCCACCTTTTACATTCAATTATTCAAATACCATTTCTGCTGCGGACGAAGAAGAAGGCGACGACGGGATGATTTTAAATAATTCGTCATTCTCTTTTTTACAACTCCAGCTACACTGAGCAAGAAACGAGCCACGACTTTTTCCTCCTCTGTACATCAACTTCAGCAGCAGCCAACTTTGCTTCATTACATGTCATTTAGTAATTCATAACGACGCGCGGAACTCAATTGTGAACAACAAAATTCAGCCCGCAGTCTGAAGTCTACAGTCTAAATTCATTTGTGATTTGTGATTTGTGGCAGCGAATGAAATTTTGGATTTGATTCGTATTTCGACATTAGAGATGGATTTGATTCCTTCGAATTCGAGTTCGAGTTGGAGTCACGAGGTGTCGCTCTTTCCGAGCGGGAATCTTGAATGCGTCGGCACAATAATTTCCTCCTATCTAATACTTACCCTAGCCAGTTGTCTGTATGGACACAGACAAAATAAATTGACCATCAAGACAAAAGGAGCGAAATTTGAGGAGGAACAAATCAGAAACATCAGTCAGATTCTTCTGCATCCCGGATTTAAAAATTCCAGTTCCAAATATGACCTTGCGATTCTCGTCCTCGACCAAGAACTTGACACAAATCCCAATTCCGGAGTTAAAGTCACGCCAATCTTGGAGGAGTCAACGTCGATGAGTAAGAAATAAAAATAAACTAATTACGTTAATAAGACCCGTTGGCAAGCGTGAAAAACGACAATAACTGTCAACAGTCAACATGTTTAAAAATTTGTAGCTTCTCCCTACAGATTTTAGTGGACGTTTATGCAGAGAAAATGCAGCTCTTTCTTCCTTGGAAATCTCAGAGTCATCTCGATGCTCGTCATCATCATCTTCACTCGGAAGTGACAAGTTGTGTCTGCTTCCAGTCAAATCCAATTCCAATGAAACAAATTGCGGGTCGCCTTTACCAGGAAGCAGCTTAATTTGTTCAGATGAGGAACATGGACAATTTCTCTGTGGAATTCTCGCGACTTTGCCTGAAAAAATGGGAGAAAAGGGAAGAATTTACACGAACATCTCAAGTCATTCGAAATGGATTCAGTCAACGTCCGTCGAAGCCACAGCCAAACCCAAAACCACAGAACAAAGTGAGTGAATAAAACAGTACAAATTGATCAAAAAAATAGTTGCATAATTTCAGCTGCACCTTCTCCAGTGTTACAGAGTTTGAAATTGTTTATCAGAGACTTTTCTTTAGCTGCGAGTCAGAACAGGAATTGAATTGGCGTCGTTAAACAAACTAAATAATAAATGTGGATTGTGATTGTGATTTCAGGTGATGGTGATGACTACGAAGTAGGGCAACTGGACTTGGACTTTGCAGACGTTCCTAAAGATTCTGAGATTGAAGATGTTGAATATGGTGAGTTTTGAGTTTCTTTTCTTCCTTTTCTGTTCTGGGCACAAATTTGAGCGAGTTTTTAGTACTTATTCACACCCCCTAAAAAATTGCATTCTTTTCATTCTCACACATGTAAATACCATGGAGCAGAAGCACAACTTTTGAATGGAGTCGAAAGTGGTCCGATTTCCTATCAGCTCAGTCTCCGACTTTATCAAAATCCATCAGATGACAGCAAATGGGAACACATCTGCGGCGCCGTTATCCTGGACGAATCAAATGCCATAAGTGCAGCTCACTGTTTTGTCAACACAAAAGACGAGAGTCGATATCGCGTCGTGGCTGGAGAAAATCGTTTGAATGTTACTGACAAAAAGGAACAAGTTTTGCGACTCAAGAAAATCACCATTCATCCAAAGTACACTGATGTCACGAATGGAAATGACATTGCCGTTTTACACATGGAAAACTTTAAGTCCAATAAATATGCCGCTGGCGTTTGGCTCTCACATTTTTCCACTGAACAACTCACAAGTAAATTTAAAATTCCCAAGCACATTTTCTTTGCTTTTTTTGGAGTTTTTAGTTAAATCACAGGAAATTTCTTTGTTGTTTCCCTGCAGACAAGACGGCGGTGATTAGTGGGTGGGGAAAAACTAAAAACACAGGTGGCGCTGCCAACTCCCTTTTAAAAGGGGACGTCTCAATTCTCCCGTATGCCGATTGCCTAACGCGTACAAAAAGATGGAACTTTACCGTTCAACAAGGCGTTTTGTGCGCACTGGATAAAAAAGCTCGCACATGTCGTGGAGACTCAGGTGGGCCGCTTGTGATTCAAAATTACACACTGGGCAATTCCGTCGGGAACCTTTTGGTGGGAATCGTTTCGGTCGGGGCTACAAATTGTGAACTTGAGAACACCGCTGGCGGATTTACGGAGATTAGTCATTTTTACGACTGGATCCAGGAGAATCGAGCGGAAAAGCCCTGCAAGCCAAATCATTTTTCCTGCATCACCGGTGGATGTTATTATTCCGGTTGGAAATGTGACAAAGAACAGGATTGTTTGGATGGAACAGATGAGATGAACTGCGATGCAAAGCTAGAAACTACCAGTAAAACAACGGGTACGCCCAATTCCAATGCTTTCATCTTCACTGATTTGTGAGTGCGGTTAAAGACGGAGTTTTTCATATTTTTTACATTTTCAGCTCCTTGTGGCGGATTCATCAATCTTAATGGAGAAACCGAGTTGATTTACAAGGTTCCTTCAGAAGAGCGCCAGCGGGACTCGATCTGTCTGTGGGTAGTTTCAACTGGGCGGAAAGATGCAGATGCCTCAATCCAAGCAATGATTTTGGATGATTCTTCAGCTCAATTTAATCCAAAATTCGACATAATCTATGTCGCATACAACTACACAGTCAGCCAGAGTTTTTACAAAACTGTGTAAGTGCCAAAAATATGGGTGTCAAAATTAAGGTTGAAATTCGTACAGATTGTGATTTGAGATTTGAGATTTGAGATTTGAGTTGCATCTCTGTAGATTAAATATTTTTATGCTCTTTTGAATTTGCTGAAAAGGAATCAAGTGAAGCAAGAATACACGGTGCCACGTCCATTTATGACTGTTTACTACCGAACAAATTCCTCAGCTCCAAACGCCGGATTCCACCTGCAACTCAAGGACTCGATCACTAAAAGTGACATCACGGAGCGACTGCATCCAAAGCTATTTACAATACCAAATGAAAATATGAAAACGGGAGAAACCCGAGAATTTTCATATCCGTCATCCGTCTCTGGAGCCTCAAATTACTCGAGTTACGAACGTACATTTTTAATCCTCAAACCTCAAAAGCCGGGTTACAAAATCAGAGTCAACTTGAAATTTGTAGACACTGAAGAAAAATACGACTGGCTCGAAATCGGCACTCACCAAATAGTCCCATTTATCCGTAAAAGGTCAGACCATAAAAACAAGCACAAAAAAGAAAACACCATTTTGAATCTCATTTTAAAAACTGATGCAAATTAATTGGAAAATAGATTTAACGGTCGTGGCAACTGGAAGGAGCAGATTTTGGAGGGATTTGAAGACGAGCCTCTTGTATTTTATTTCCATTCAGACAAGTCCAATGAAGGACAAGGATTCAAAATGGAGTATTCTGAAATTCTGGCGCCAAAACCAGGTACTTTTATCCCTCCATGTTTCTCAATCGTTTTTTCTAGTTCTAGTTCAAAACTGAAAAGAGCTTTGTGTATGTAATCTACTTTTCCGTGTTTAAAAAAATAGCGGCGTGCGGTGGCTTCATTCAGCTGGACGGGCAGCAAGAACTTTTGTACAAAGTTCCAGCGGATCTCCGGGGTCAAAAATCAGTTTGTGTGTGGGTGGTGGCGAGCAGTCGGGGAAGTTTTATAGACACACACGTCTACACCAATCCACGAGCTTCCTTTAGCTCAGACGACAGCAATCTCTACGGCATCTTTGATTTGAGAATAGACGGTTCCAGCTGGAAGAACATGTGCGTAGTTTACGTTTTTCTTCCTCAATCTTTGAGCACTATTCCTTTGTTTTGGTAATTTGAAGTATCTTTGTAATGATTGCAGATTGGTAAAGGATGACAGTCACCTGATTGAGGACCCGTTCACCGTCATTTATTTCCGCACTTATTCATCCGCTCCGAATTCCGGCTTTCACATCCGCCTCAAAGAGATGGGCAAAAACGAGATGCAGAAGCCAGTGAAATATTTGGCACTCACTGCTGACGCAAATTCTGTTCAAGAGTTCAAATATCCTCCGCCGCCCGCCACTAACTACACGAATGATGAACGAAGTTTCGTCATCGTGAAACCGGGCAGTCGACATGGGAAATTGAAACTGGACATGAGATTCGTCGACACAGAGAAAGGATATGACTGGTTTGACATTGTGTCACTCACACCAAAACCAACTGCACAATTTCGGTAATTTTGGTAATTTCTCCCACTATAAGTTTGCAGATGCTCCGCGACATGATTTTAATCAGAAATTGGAATTTCCGTGGTTTAATTAATTTTTATGGGTGCAATAGGTTTGACGGTGAAGGTTCGTGGTCAGATAAATCTTTTGTGGCGGCGGAATCCGAACCGTTTATTGTCTTTTTCCACTCTGACAAGTCAAACACGAGGTCGGGTTTCCGGTTCTCTTATTCGGAACAAAAGAAAACAAGGGTTAAAAACGTAAGTCAAGTCTATTATTAGTATTTGAAATCCGAGCGCGAAACAAAAGTAAAAAGATATTCTCAAGTGAATAAAAATTTGGTCATTGTCATAAGTTTTCATTGAATTGTGGTGTCTAAATCAGCTTTTAGTTTTTGCACTTTGTGCATTCAAAGTATTTTAAATGTATTTCTGAATTTTTTTCTAGCTATAAAATACACAAGTTTTAGCATTGAAATTCAAAAAGGAACTAAAGACTGAAGTCACCTCCATGCGGAAGCCAGGCGCCATTTTTGCTATTCTGGCGGGATTAAATTTCAATTTTTGTCAAAACATATGTTTTATGCGTTGGCTTTGCACCATTTAATTATATTCAGCTTGAAAAACAATAAAAGTCAAAATAAAAATGTTGGATACAGACTGAAAATATGCTTCTCCAAATTCCAAATTGTTGTTTAATTTCATTGAAATCACCTTTGCAAATGATTTTTTAGACCTGCTTTCTCTTCTTCATATAAAAAAATCCAGGAAAGTATTTTGCACCCCATGTATTTTTGCCTGTTTGAAAAATTCAACAAGAATGAATTCATGTAAAACCTGAGAATATTTAGGTGAAGAGCCGAAACTTGAGAAATTATCATACACATAATGTCGTGGCAAAAAAACAGATGATTTTCATATCTTTTGCATGAATCCAATTTCTAAGAAAGGACAAACACGTTATTTCTGTTGTTAGTTAAAGACGAGAGCCACATTTTTACAAATTAAAAATTGCAAAGGCGAATGGACAAAGAGGAAAAAGGAGACAATAACATTTTGTCAGCAAACGCTGCTCAATGTACAGTGTAAAACTACGGCGACAAAGTAACCAAAATCTGTCTCCAAAAAACTGGTTTTGGCTCATGATGATTTTTCCTGGAATTTCAATACTCGTTTTGAATCACGTAATGTAACGTAAAAAAACTACGAGACAATTTGAAACTAGTTGGACGTGACAAATGAAACAGAAAGGAATCAACTTTAAACTGCAGCTTGATTATCCATCTTTTGCATTCAAATTTGAGAATCTGAGACCTCCTGTTTGAAAAGACTGGTTGTGAGGAATTTGAGCCTTGCCAGTTTTATAAACTTGAACTTATAAACACTCCTCAGAATACGAATACGACCCGCACCAAAAAGCTCGTTCATCTCATCACCGATAAATTGAGACGCCCAAAAACTGTTTTCATGACAAGAGCTCCAGATTTTCCATTCTACTGGAACCAATTCAAGCAAGAGATAACCGAGAATCCAGAGCTTGACATGAAATTTGTCCACAATGCAGATGAAAATGATGACAATTGTCAAGAAAAGCATGGATTTTCCACCGACCTGGATGCGTCAAAAGTTAATCCGCATGAAGTTGATTTCTTTCTAAGGCCGTTAAAAATTCTCCCGAGTTGTGGAATTGTTTGGTGAATTCCTGTCGGTATAAAATGTCAAATTGTCTCATAAAAAATCAGCAGGTTATTTGTGTGTGAACTTTGACCATCTCTGACTCAGGACGCAGCTGTGACAAATAAAAAACTTTTTGTTACAAGTTCATGATTTTCTGTTTGCATTGAAAATTTTGGATTGTTTTTCTGTTTCGTGAATTTCCAATAAAATTTTAGAGACCAGTTTTGGAGCAAAATCTGGGATGGAAATTGAGTCATCGCCAGTGCAAGTTTCCGATTCGGAAGGAATTCGTCCGCTGTTTCCTTGGCCACCGCAATATTCTCTTGACGAACTCTTGACCAGATTAATTTCCATGGTGATTGCTGTTGCGATAGTTCTTTCTCTCGTCATTTTGGCGGTTGATCCGAGTCGTCCTCAACTTGTGTACTCGGCGGTTCCACCGGAGTATCAAAATGTCTGCAGTTTCCTCGGACGTTTTTTCTGTTGAAAGACTTTCTCTGACGATCGCTTGTGTCTTTGGCTTCTTTTCAATCTCCACTCAACTTTTTTTCTTTGCCAAATATCAGTCCGAACTACAGCGGCTGGATCTTCAACTCAGGTAAAATAATTTGCCATTTTTCATAGTCAGTTTTGTTTGAACCCTGAAATTTCAACTCAATTTGATGTATTTTACTCTTTTTAGAACCTTTTTGAAAAAATTTCAAAGTCTCTCAGATCCAAATCGAGACATTTGCAGAGAAATTTTGGTCCTGCTTTAAATCTCGGCTGAGATGAAAGAACTCGTCGTCTTCATCGAACTCTTCAATCGTTGTTTCCCGTTCGGCATCTTTGCCTGGAAGATCATTTGTTTGGTGGGCTCCATCCTTTTTTATTTTTTTGCAATTCGTCATTCTCATGAGTTTCCTTTTCTGGGAGTTTTCACGGGTTACTGCGCCACTTCTGTCACTTTGATCTACAACATTTTGTATCAAAACGCCTTTTCCATCCCTGAGAAAATGGAACGACTCAAAAGTGAATTTATGCTCTCTGCTCTAAAAACTGCATCAAAATCAAAACCAGAAGCTGTAAATCCCCATTTAAATAAAAGTATTTGGGTGGAAATGAAGAGAGAAATTGGAAGAATTCGGAAATGTTGGGATAAAAGTTGCAAATTTTTGCACTCTCGAAAGAGAAACCACACCAAATTTCGTTGACTTTGTCTTGAAAAATGTTGTCAATCTCCTCGTCACATTTTCACGATAGCGATGCAATGGAATCACATTTTTCCGATAACCCATAATCCACAAACAGAAAAGGGAAAAGAGCGTGATTGTCACTGATTGTTTAGTCATTAGCCATTTGATTGAACTTAAAGAGATCAAAAAAATTGTTGTATGTGGTTATGTAAAATGTTTTTCTATAGGAGCTTTATTAGTTTTGTGAATTCAAAACAAAGTATACTATAACTTGCATTCACCAAGACTTGTAAAATAGGCTGAGTGCGTTTTGGGGCAAACCTGAACCCAAATCAGGAATTTTGACAGGAAATCAGTATATTTCGGCTTCGGCTAATTTTTTGAGTTCACTCTCAACTCTCTACAACGCTCGGTTGCTGAGATACAGCTAAAATAACAAGCCGTTGCTAACGCAACATTCACAAAACTATTCAAAGTTGGAAATGTCTTTCAAAAGAGTACTATGGGATTTGGAGTCTTTTTGGGTTGGGTACTTTTAACCATGACGCCAAAGTATTTTGCCTGTACAT
>JAQGBH010004182.1:0-17562 GCA_034698265.1 Sminthurinus aureus | reverse complement strand
CCCACCCCACACCTAAAATCCACAAACAAATAAAAATTCCCAACACCAAAGTAAAAATTCACCCTCTCCTAAAAAAAACCACCCCTCCCCCCAAAATTTACGCCCTCCTCCAAAAATTAAATGTACCACCAAAAGTCACTACCCCCTACCCAAAAATTTATCACTCGCTCCAAAATTAACAACCTTTGCTAAAATTTGCCCCCTCCCCACAAAATTTACCCCCTGCTCCTAAAATTTACAATCTTTCGCTGAAATTTGTAAACTACCCTCAAAAAAACAATGTACCCCTCACAAGTAAAAATTCACCCTCTCCTACATAAAATACCACCCCTACCCACAATTCACTCCCACCAAAATTACAATCTACCACCGTAAATTTACCCCCTCCTCCAAAAATTACAAGCTACCCCCAAATTTACAATCTTGTGCTAAAATTTACCCCCTCCCCCCAAAAATTTGGAATCTTTACCCCCTATCCCTAAAATTAACAAATACCCCACAAATTAATCCCCTCCCCACAAATTTACCCCAACCTCATAAACCTTAACCACCACCTCCGAAAATTGCCAAATATCCCCAAAATTTACAATGTTTCGATAAAATTTCATCCTCCCACAAAACAACTTAACAAACCCCACAAACTTGGTCTATCTTAGCCTGAAATTGGGCATTTAGCCTTAAATTGGACATTTAGCACAAAATTAGGCATTTAGCCCAAAGTTAACTTCTGTAGGTCAAAACTAACTATTGTAGCCTAAAGCTTTAAACCACTCTCAAAAAACAATATGCCGCCAAATTTGATTTCTCGTTGTTGGTGGGAAATTTTTATAGTTTTGAAAATTGGCCGTAAGTCGTACAATTGATGTATAACTAATACAGTATTAAATTTTGCGTAGTTTTCGTCATAAGTATGTACTGACCTCTTAATCGCATTACCAAAAACAGAATTTCAATTCATTACATATAATTACACCCTTACCTAAATTGTTCTATTTCCAATTTTACCATTCAAAGATGGTATATGGTAATTAGTTTTAGATTATTACATAAATGGGCTGCAATGCCCAAACTTGATCTAATGTAGCGTTTTAGGAATATAATATTGCAATTATAATCCTGCCCCTCGCAGGGGTCTCAAAATAGCCTATTTGGTCGTTTTTCTGCTGCAAAATAAGCGATTTTGACCACAAATTGCCTTAACAGCCCCCAACGCTAGAAAACGCGACATATTCGGCCTTTTATAACTGCACAATAAGCCATTTTTGTTCAAAACTCTCAACGTCCACGACTTTTGATTGAAAAAGGATTGCTATGACCAGACACTCAAAATAAGAGACTGTCGTTCAGAAAACGCTTATGCTGGTGGGAAGATTGAAATAAGACCTTTTCTGCAAAAAGAAGCAAAAAAAGCTGCTTTCGTCCAAAAATGGCTTTTTCTGACAAAAGCATCGAAATAAACCTTTTTCGATGCTTCAAACTTGACAGTTTCGATCAAAAACTATGTTTCATCTAAACGATGGGAATGTAGCGTTTGCAGTACAAGAGTTTATCTTTTTATCACGTTTAACATAATACGTTTCTAGTTCCAATGCAACTGGTACTGGTGCTTTGTTTAACGGTTGTGATCTGTGAAAGCGATAGAATTCGAGGTTAGTGACTCTGGCACAGAGACCACTTCAAGGTGCTTAGAAATCAGTCTTTTGAAGCAATGGAAAATATCGGTTTTTTTCTGCAGTTCAAAAACTTTGTCTGGTATTTTGCGCACAACCTAAGTTTGACAATATGGCCAACGCAGCTCAAATTAACATGAAAGACTTTTGAGTACTTTAATTGGTATTACATTCCGTAAGCGTCTGTGTGACAGGGGTTTTTAGACTTAAAGACGCGTCAAGCAGGGATTTTGATCATTACAAAAACTGCTTCGGGAAAAACGTATCAGCGTCCACAAATCAAAACCAAAGATCATGATCTTGGGCTCATTTGATAGGAAAACGCAAGCACTAAAATTGTTACTTAATTTTACACTGATATTTAATTTACAAGTCCATTAAAACTTCAAGTTAAGTTAACACTCTTAACAAAGAAACTTGTTTATTATTATTATTATTCGAGAATTGAATTTTAAGGATTTGAACTAAGTAACAATTGTTCTTTGGCATGTTTGTGAATTTTTGAGATAAATTTAGTAAAGATCAGTTGATTATTAAAAAAGTTATGGATTTTTATTGTGATAAGGTGGATTTTGGGGTCTACGAATGTACATGATGAACAATCAAACGGAGCGCGGCACACGAGACATCTCGTGTCACAGAATCACAGTAGTCGGCTCATTGTGCCCCTTTAAATAGTTAATCTGGAGCTAAAATGAATAGTTCTGGGCTTAGGCAGTAAAGCTGGAGCTAAACTGAAAAATTCTGGGTTAAAACAGTAAATATTGGCTACAATAGTTAGTTTTGACCTACAGAAGTTAATTTCGGGCTAAATGCCTAATTTAAGGCTAAATGCCCAATTTCAGGCTAAGATAGACCAAGTTTGTGGGGTATGTTAAGTTGTTTTGTGGGAGGATGAAATTTTAGCGAAAGATTGTAAATTTTGGGGATATTTGGCAATTTTCGGAGGTGGGGGTTAAGGTTTATGAGGTTGGGTAAATTTGTGGGGAGGGGATTAATTTGTGGGGTATTTGTTAATTTTAGGGATAGGGGGTAAAGATTCCAAATTTTTGGGGGGAGGGGGTAAATTTTGTGGGGAGGGGGCAAATTTTAGCAAAGGTTGTTAATTTTGGAGCGAGGGATAAATTTTTGGGTAGGGGGTAGTGACTTTTGGTGGTACATTTAAATTTTGGGGGAAGGGGTGAAATGTTTTTGAGGGGGGTAGGTTTTTTAGGAGAGGGTGAATTTTTACTTTGGTGTTGGGAATTTTTATTTGCTTGTGGATTTTAGGTGTGGGGTGGGTGAGTTTTTTGGGATGTGGTTTTAGTACGACCCTTTTATTTTATTTTTGTATATTATGCGAGGATTTTTACTTTTTTCACGTTTGAGGTCATATCTCCGAAACCTCTTGACGTAGAACAATGTGTGTGGGCTCATATGACGGGAAATCGCATGGACAACAACTTTACTGTTTGGACTTTGTTAACACATTTCAGGGTGACCTTTAAAAATGAAGGTCAAGTTTTTACATAATATGTAAAAAACATGGTTTGGGAAATTGACGTTTTAAGGGGTTAGGGGGGCTCAAATCAATAAGGTGAGGGCAGTAATGAATGCAGAATCGTTTTTTCTATAAGATAGGATGGGTTTTATTGTTAAGAATTCAAATCCCGCCGGTCTAGATATACACTGAAGTTGGCGGTTTTTTCGAGAAGGTCTTTTTTTAAAAACCGCCTGGGAGGCGTGTTTTTGCGAATTTTGTACTGAATCTCAGGAACCGAGACAAAAAACAAAAAAACTCTCTAAATCCGTTGAAAAAACTCAAAAAAGTTGAAAAATGTGGAAATGAGAGTGGTGTGGATTGATTTTTTTTCTGCATAAAATGAAAATTTCAAAATTGCCCCACCCACAAGGGGTGGGTTTCTAAAATTTTTCTTCCTTCAAAACTAACTAATTTCAACATGGAGAATCCGAATATGACCACTAAAATGCTAACTTCGTTTTGACGTGCGGCACGTTCTGAAAGTGAAAATAGCCTCTGGTACGCATAATCCTCAATAATATATTATAGTAACTATAGTGTATTGTGTTGCATTCTATTCAAATCATGACAAGTGATACACTTTTGTGACTTGAGACTTGAGTTATGTCTGCGTTTTATTTATAATTTATACGCCTGATAAAATAAACTAGTAAGACTTTGATTATGTTTTAATCCTATTATTATTATTGGTTTTGAGTTTTGATGAACTTGAACTCGGCAAATGGACGTTGAAGCTTGAAGCGTGGAAAATGCCGAATGGAAATGACCTTCTTTGTCTATTCTTCATTTTCAATAGGTACATACAGCATACAAGATACACGTCACATGTGTGATGTGTATTATAATGTGTAGTGATTATGAAAATACACGAAGATGGAGAGTACAATATAAAAATATATAGTAATATTATACTGTATTGTCGTTTATCTACAGATAAAAATGTTTCCTTCTCCATAAATATTCATATTATTCATTATTCAAACCCAGGCATAGACTACAGACTACAAAGTATGGACTACACAGTATGAATTTAATACTTTATATTACTTAGGTGAGTTTAGTTGGCCAATTCTCTGACTGTGCACTGTGCATAATACGTAATACATAATACATCTATAATTCTTCACATATGTATTTACATATGCGTCACATTTTTATAGATACTTTTGCATTCTTATCGTCACTCTCTCTTTTTAGATAATATTTGATAATTAGTATTGAATATTTTAGTAGTTATACAATGTCAATGATGTGGTTCCGGTGGTGGAAATTTAATAAAGAGTATAATATGATACAAAATACAAAGTATGATGTTCCAAATGAGATATAGTCAGTATTTACCTTGCATAGAATTATTATGTAAGATAAGCGATAAAATTCCACATCCTTTGTTCAATGTACATATTGACTATTGAAACTGCTGATTTCGGAGTTGATACTGGAATTATAAATTGCAATTGCCAATAGTTGCCGATCAAACCCTTTTACTATTGACGATTGACTTTAAAACAGGTAGACAGTCGACAGCACAATATAACTTGTTTCTCAATTCTCAATCTCCCAACATGAATACATGAAATATGAATATTTATGTTCAACTGGTTTAAATTGTGTATGCTATTTAAATAATTCGCAATTCACACAGCTATACTGTATTCTGTATTATAAGGTCAACATGAAACATGAAGAGTGCCGAGTACCGAGTACCGAGTATGAATAAATATATTGTATTTAAAAAAAATTTGCATATTTGCAAACATTTATTTTGCTATTTGTTATTTCTATCCGCCACACAATACAAAATATAAATAATGTAATATAAAATAATATAAGTGTCATTTGTAATTTGTATGTAAAGTATGCAAAGTGTAGATTGTAGATTGTAGATTCGTCCACATACATATGTTTTAGGTATGTGTTTTGTCTGTATTCTTTATTTATAAAGCTGGTTGTCATACGGCACACAGCACACACAGCGATCGTGACTTGGAGAAACCTTCAAACAAAAAAAAGGAATCATGCAGCATTATTATTTCTCCAGCAGCATTTTTTTTACTCCTATTATGCATACAATTTAGACGATTAGTCATAAGTCATTCGTATTTTTTCAGGTTTCCTTTTCTTAAGTCAGAATTTACTGTATGTTTTATGCTTTGATATTTTTTCTTTTTCCTTATGGCTTATGGCACAGAGGACTTCCAAAGGCAAAAACTTACATGGAATATGGAATATTTATGGATCTTATTTACTCAACTGCAGTGAATTCAAGAGGAAAAAGTAGCTAAAACCAGAATTTTTAGTGAGTAAAATAGATTGTAGATTAAATGTCAAAGTTATGACTTGATTTTCTGGACATTTTTCCGATTTCAAATGCCCAACATGTCCTTAAATTTCATATCGACATTCGACATCACATGTGATTTTTTAGCAAAAATTGTACAAAAATCAACATATAAAATTGTAGCGTTTTGAGAATCCATTAAAAATTCCCAAAAATCGTGTCTTGTTGGTCATTTTTTCTACGTTTTATGATATTTTATCATTACACATTAAATCCAAGAGAATTCTAGAATCTAGAATGACCAAGTTTCTCATAAAACTATTACTTCATGCTACGGATTACTGAAATGTAAAATCATTTGTCCTCATACTAGTATGAGGACAAAAAAGCCTAATATGTGCCTCACAAGTCACAGCTCATGCTATCTAATACTCTCAATCCGATTTTACCCCATATTTTGCACTCTCTGTGCAAAAAAGTCAAATAGCCAACTGAATTTAAATGTACTAACTTATGCAATTAAATCCTATGACAAAATACATGTAATGTACTTAAGTATAATTTTCCTTTGGTAACTATAGAAGTTTTGAGATCTGAAGCATAAAGAAGGAATAACAACAAGGACGATAAAAATTTGTATGTAAAATGTAAAGCCACCAACTAGAACATAGAAGGGAGTAGAACGAGAAAAGCACATTCAAACTGAACCTTATTATGTTATGAGATTATTTAAAATATTAAGTACAGCATGAAGCACGAGGAATATGGTGAAGCGTGAACCTCACAAAATTAAACGCTCAACTTTATTATGGAAAAATATGCAGATTAAATATATTGCTATTTGCTATGTATTTTGTGTACTGTGTATTGTGTATACATTCAAAATGCGACATTCAACAACACCTTTGACCGCAACCCTGGTGAAGTGATGGAGAACAATTATGATTGTGACAACCGTGAACCGTCCTCTATTCACTATTCACTAAGATTATTATTTTTTGATAGGACTTGAAATTTCAAGTTGATAAAACAAATTGTGACTTGTGCATCTACAAAGTACTTGCAAAGTAAAATGCTGCTTCACTGCATGATATATAAAATAATATAATACACTTTATCATTTATCAGCATAAATTAAAATGGGATTTAAAATTAATCCACAGAGCATACAGCACAGCTGACGCTTAAGCTCAGGCTTAACAGATAACAGATAACCACATTAAAAAACTGAATGACTAAATGACAAATATAAAATATACTTGATGCGTTTAGAGTTTAGAGATTAAAAATCCGTTTTATTCAACTATACAAAATATAAAAGTTTATTCCAAACTTCAAACTCTAAGCTGCTCAATTTTATTTTTTTTGAGTTTTAAGTATTAGCTAAATGTTATGCATTTTATGTTAAGCAGTGAACAGTACTCTTTTTTCCCTTTTATAAAAATAAAAAATATATTTACTTTGATATGATTTGGCACGCTCTAGTATGATGTATGAAATATGAAGTGTGTGTCTTATACTCAATTCCATATTCTGTATTCTGCAGTCATTCGTCATTTGTCATTTGTAGTTTTTTGCTTGTAACCTGAAGCCTGAAGCCGTAGTACAGTAAAGAGTAAAGTACACGTAAATAAGTTATATCATCGTAGAACAAAGAAAACTCAGAGACAAAGTCAAGCTTTTACCAACTACCACAATGTGTTTTAATGTTTTACATGATTTAGATATGTATTTATGCCCAACTAGATATTTACTTCACCTTTCTTAGGGCTCTCCTTTGTCTTTTGTATTTTGTGTTGTGTCTTTTGTATTTTGTACTTTATTGTCATTTCCTCATTTCTTAAAAAATACTTGACACTTTTGGTTTCTTGTAGAAATGAATGTTTAAGTTTTCACATGAAAAAAATGCAAAATGAAATTAAATGACATTTCCCTCTTAATTCCACTCATTATTTTTTTCTGATTTTCCTGGAGCATTTACAAATACATGTATAAATGTATTTCTGTGTGATTGAAACGAAGACGAGGAAGGAGAATGATGTAACTATATGTACCATATTTTGTATTGTGTAACTAAAAATATTATGTTTTATTACATGATATTATTATTATTTTTATGCGGGCAGAATTTGTTGAACCATAAATACAAAACTTTTGCCGCTTCTTATATTATGTATTTGTTTCCTAATAAAAGAGTTCAGAAGTCAAAGTCAACATCAACATCAAAATCAAAATCAAAATCAAAATCCAAGCCTAAGCAAAAAAAATCAGGGGAGGAAAAATTATGCATAATATATTATGCATTATGACTATAGCAGTTCAGTATTGAGCATTCAGTGTTCAGTGTTCAGTGGCAGTTACATTGCAAAAAATTCCCCTTGAGAATTCCAACTACACACTATTACACACTACAAACTAAATGCACAAAAGTGTACTACATACATACATGGACAACATCATCGTCATCGTCATCGTCAGAACCAGAGTCAAAGCTTGAGTTAAATGTATTGGAGATGTGAGAGGAGGGCGAAAAGAGGAAAAAGTGAGCCAGTCAGTCAGTGAGAACATTGACTAAATAAATTTACAATCATATTACACATTACACACACAAGCAAACAAACTATTCATCCATCATTTCAATTCATTGCACACTTGAAACTTGCACACATCAGCATTCAGCATTCATTACACATAGAACACATTCTCAATTCTCAATTCTCAATACTCGCACTTCTCAGTTGTACACAGTCACTCACCAACCAAAGTAGCCAAACTAGCTAAAGAGCAAAGAGTATTCAGTGTTCAACGTGTAACGTGTACATCATACTACAAGGGATACGGAACATATTATTTCACATCTTTTTTGGGTGCTGTAAACTAACCAACTACAAACTCATACAAGTGTTTTTTTTCCTCCACTTCGCACTCCGTACTACTCTATTTTTCCTGACTTAAGCAAGTTGTAAGTTTTGAGTGTGGCGTATTGAGCTTTGAGCTTTGAGCTTCAAGTTCTTCAAGTACATATAATATTTAATAATATCATAAAAATCAAACGTCTCAGTGTCCACAAGTTTAAGTTGTGCAAAGATATTTCTCTAATTGTTAATCTTAAGAGGTGTGATCAAAAATCGAAACTCCAGCGCTTCCAGACTCCAGTTTCCAGTGAATACTTGAATCCTTGAATTGTGTATTTTAATCGAGTTGCTATTTTTCAGTGTAAAAATAGATAAATTCCTTGAGTGACGCAAAATTGGATTTATTTAAACGGAACTCCCAACAATCATTAAAAAGGTAAGTCTTGAGTCTTGAGTTTTGAATTTTGATTGAATTTTTTGGCTAATTTCATTGTTGTAAAAACGTGTCAAAACTAATTTTAAAATGAAATTTTCATCGATTTAACAAGATAAAGGATTTATTTCTACTGCTTGAGACTAGAGAAAATGGATTCATCTTTGATTTTTGATTAGCAGTTTTGGTGCAATTAAAAACGTTGGCTATTGCCCATTGTCAATCGTCAGTGATTCATAATTTAGAATTCGTCATGTCATTTACCATTTGCCATTTGTATAATTTGTGCACGGGAAATCTTTTTTAATCGGAAAAAATAGTTGCGTGTCTGATAAAAATCTTCAGTCATTACTCATTGATCAAACAAAAGGCATAAAACACGCGGCATTAAAAGCTTGCAGGTATTTTTTTTCATTTCTGTTTACCACTGGCACTGGAATTATTTTCCGTCTTTCGTCTGATTTGATTTGGAAATTAAAAGGAGCAAGTTGAAAATTTGAAATGAGAAATGAGGAAATTATGCTGGTGCAGATCTCGTCCGATCACCGTGAGTGTGCAGAGTTCAGAGCTCGGAGTTCAGGTTCAGGGTGGCACGTGGAATGTATAAAAAGCTTGAAAATATTTTTAGTAGTTTTTTGTAGTGATTTTGGTTTTTATATTTACTCTTCCATTTTCCCTGTGCAAAGAGGACGGAAGCAATTGAAATGGAGCAAGTGTGTGTTTTCTGTTGTACCTTCAATGTTCAGTGTTCAGATAGTATTTATGCAGATTGAGGATAGTTGATTGTTGATCGTTCATCGTGAGTAGAGTGAAAGAGTAAATAGGTAGGAAAATTAAACATTAAACAGAGAAAATGGAAAAAATCCATGGTTTGTAGTTTGTAGTTTTCTCAATTTTCCATTCTTTTCTTTGAATTTCATCAAGTATTTAAATATTCACATTGTTTATGTTTCATGTGTAGATTTTAGCTGATAGACTGAGACAGTCAGTCAGAAGTAAATAGGAAATACTGAGAGAGTGTGGAGTTTGGAGTTTGGAGTGTGCATCTGCACAATTTTATTTGTTTTTCTGTTTATTCAGTGTTCTTACCATAACGAATAAGGAATAACCATAAAACAGGAGAGGCAAATGAGTGTCTAGTGTATGGTGTAGTGTGTACTACTGGATCCGGCATAGTTTATTCTGCACAGAAAGTACAGGAGAGAGGCTATGATTAAGGGTTACGGATTAGGAATTACGAATTACAGATTATTTACAGGAAATCTTGGAACAAGTCTCAACTGAGAAAGAGAGAGAGAACGAGAACGGAATTTCCATTCTCAAAACAGTTTATCTTGTGTCTTACATCTTGTGTCTTGGATTTCTGCAGAGTAAAAAATAACTCTAAACCGTGACAAAAAAACTGACATGGATGGAAAAGGGAAAACTAGCGAAATTTTCCTCAGAGTTTCATGTAAACAAGAAATCCTCATTTTTCTCCTATCTTTACTGTAGTTTTGCTTTAGTTTTTGGCTACATTCTCCATTCTCCATACTCCATACAGCCTACAACATACACCAGACTCAAGACACAGGACACAAGATACTTCACTCATTTCCGTATTCCATTTTTGTTCTATAGGTATTCTGAGCATGCAGATTATATGTTAAATTTAGCCGATGGAAATCAAGTGGTACGAGTATGCACCTCAAAAAGCCCTATTTGCTCTTTAAATATACAATATACACTGCACAGTGCAAATACCAAATACCTCAGTTTGTAAAGGGAGTGAAGAAGCGTTTATTTCAAGTGTCGAGTCTCGCGTTTCTTAATGTATTTTGCACATGGCATCATCATTTCCTTCCTCTTTTCACTCTGCAATTGAAAGAATGTGCATATAATTTGCTGTTTGCTTATTTCTTCCACTTCCACTCCCAAACCATTTACAAGCTATAGAAACTAGAAACTACAAACACTTGTTTTAAAAGTACAAGAGGAACCTCTCCAATCTCCACTTTCCAAATTTCAACGCGGAAAACCCTAAAACTACTGCTCTCGTTCTCTTCCTTTTCATTCCTTGAAATTTAATTGCTAACGGAGAAATACTAGGAAATAAACTTGACGTAAATAGTAAATAGCAACGTCCAATTCTAATAGTTTTTTAATTCAGGTAATTCGCGTAAAATCTCAAATATTTTTTAGCGAGTTTACAATTTCCAACAACCAACAGTGAAAAGTTGCATTTTTTAATGTTCAAAAGGAAAACTCAAAATTTAACAGGATCTAAAATCTAAAGTCAAGAGAAATTTATTTATTTATTTTATTTATTTAGTTATTTAAAACTGCACAATCATTTTTTACAGTGCAGCTGAAATTCTTATATCCAAACTCCAAACTCCAAATGTGCATAAGATTGAAGATGTAGTTTGTAGATAATTATTGATGCAAGGACAGAGAATGTTTTAAATTTTATTTGTCTAAATTGTAAAGTTGCTTTTACTTGTACTTTTGCACATGTCTTTATGTACACATTCTTCACGACTGTGAGGTTTGTCTCTTGTCACTTGTCTCGTGTCAATTGTTTAAATGAGTAATGAGTAATCCAGTAATCCAGTGGTGTTTGTTCCTTGTTTCTTTGTTTCAGGAAATTTCAACTGTTTCCAGGAATTTAAGTTCCAGTTTCCAGTTTCCAAGTTCCAGTTCCAGTAGGAAGATAGGATAAAACTTGTTAACTGTCATTGTGATTGTTGTTGTTGTGTACGGTAGCGTGAAAACAATAGCAATTACACACAAGACGAAGAATCTTGATTAATTCATTACTAGTCCCAAGAAGAACAAGGAGAAGACGGCGGAAGGGAAGATAATTAAATTTAATCAACACTAATCACACATCACAAGAGAATCCGTCTCCACATCATGGCCACTGGAGCAGTACGACTTCAACAGCAGCAACAACAACAGCAGCAGCAGCAAGGACTGGAAGACTCTCCTTGTGATCTGCAACTGACAGACGAGCAAGAAGAATATTTACAAAGACAATTTACCCGTGCCAAGAATCCACATCCCAGTGAAATGATGCTCATTGCAGCTGAAACGGGACTGACTGAAGATGTCGTCAAAGTGAGTTCAAACAAACAACAAATAAATCTCTTTTGCCTATATTTTATAGCTTTATCATTTATGTGGCTCATCCCATTTCTTACTTTGGTATTTATTCATTCCAAATTCCAAAACTGAACCAGTTAGCTCTCATTTCTAATTAATTCACATGACTACTACTACGCTATGTACTATGTACTAACAAAAAGCATAGAAATTTCTATAATATTCAAAATCCGAATCCAAATCCAAACTAAATTTACACTTTGCTGATTCAAAACGAGGAAATTCATGGAATCTTGAAAATAATTAGCAAATTTTCCCATGCCACTCAACACTCAACAGTCAACTCTGATGAGCTGGAAATGAATGGTTCAGTTCGTCTGCTTGCTTTAAATAAATGTTGCAAATTGTCTCATCTTCAAAGGATCTGTTTAGTAGGTCATAGTTCTTGGAAAATTGTTATGTAGACTTTAGAGCCTAAAATTTAGAGACAAATCTACAAATATAGCGATTTAATTTCTCCGAGTTTTGCCATTTTGTTTGTGTTTATGTTTACAAAAGTACCGCAGAATCAATAAAATTCAAAGGTAAAAATTACAATCCAGAATCTGCTGAAACTTGACTCCAGATTCTAGATGCTAGATTCTAGATTCTAGGAAAATAAACTTTTTACACGAACAGCAATGCACAATTTGTCCTTGGAATTTAATTCTTTTTTATTTCATTTACAATTTACAACTCATAAAATGACACGGAATATCCAAAAGGAGAACAAAAGCAAAAGTCAATTTGTTTACTTGCAATTGCATTTGTATTTGCATTTGAACTTGTTTTGTGTTTCATAAATTGATGAATGCTGAATGCAGTCTGCAGTAAAATTGTGTCTCTGCTGCACTTTGCATTGCAAGTTGCAAGTTATTGTACAAGTTAAACAATCAGTCTCATTTTATTTACTCTCTCCCTAGAATCTCGTGGTAGGATTATCATCCATGATCAGTACACAGTACGGAGCATAAAGCATAATAAACTCTGCCTTGACTCAGTTTAAATGGACTGGACTGGACTGAACTTGATTTGATTTAATTTAATTTGAGTTGAGTTGACGTGATATCTCATATATCAGCTCTAATAAAAGTAATTTAAAAGTTTAACTAACTCCTTCAACTCTGACACATTTGGATATTGGATATGGGATATTTTATCTATGCAGAATACTGAATACTGAATAATGATCTCTACTCTGCACCAATTTTCTTAGATTCTCGTACATTTTATGTAATGTCAAGTTGAAAATGTCAAGATTCAAGAGTCAAAATGATGGGCATTTAAACATGAATACTCAATTTTTTTACACTAACTCAAGCAAATTTGAATTTACTCAATTAAAGTTGAGACTTACGACTCAAGACACTTGACTCGTCACATTTTACACTTTACACTCTACATGTATCTCATGTCTCATGTTTTGTGTCTCAAAGTTTCAAATCTTGACTGAGGAAATGAGAAAAAGGGATAAAAAAAGATACTCCTTGATATCATTAATGAATCAGCTAATGTATCATAATTCACAATTCATGATTCGCAATTTATGACTTGTTTAGTTTTACTACTACACATTACACATGTTTATGCAAGTGCACTTCTGTTTCGTTTCATACATGAATATATTATTATATTTTATACCACATTTTGCATTTAAAAAGGGGGAGTAGAATTATTCATGGAGAAAACATAAAATCCTCATGAAGTAATGAATTCCGTTAACATCATTGATTCGACGTCACCTGATGATAAATAAAATCCCCATGTTTACATTGTACATTGTATGTTTTCTACCAGGAAAGAATGTCATTATTTCCTTGTTTTATGATATGATTCAATATATTATGATGCAATAGGCAATATAAATACAAAATACAGTGACTTTAGAGAAATTGGTAATAAATCAGGAACCACCTACTTTGTACTTTGTACTTTGTGCTTTGTGCAATGAAACAAAATACATGAGAAGTGACAAACAGTTTGTTTTTTACTGCACTATTTTATGTTTGAAATTTGAGACGATTCGAGACGAAATGTTTAGTGTTCAATGTTCAGTGGTATAAAACATAAAATATTTATACAGAATACAGTGTAAATTAAATAGATGGAACAGTTTTCCGTTTCAAAGAATACATGTGTTTAATATTTAACTACACAGAAGGTAGAATTTGTGCAGTAGCTGGATTTTAGGAACGTAATGAATTGGGAACTGGGAATTGAGTATTGGGAAATATTGTATGTATAATGTATAGACTATAGACTGTATAATATGCACTTCAATGGGAAATTGGAGACAGTAGACAGTGGCAAGTTAACAGTAAACAGTAAACTACAGCTTTACAGAATTAAATTTAACTTGGATAACTATAAAAGGTACAACATATCTATGCATTTTATATCATGGATCATGGAATATGAAATATGATTAGTTTGTTGAAAATTCAAGTTTAAGGTTACACAAGACATAAGTCAGCAAAGAAATATGAGGATTTGAAAGGTTGATGGTTGAGCTTGTATTTTTGCACTGGTTTGACTTAGTTTGATTTTCATTGCTGCGTAATAAAAAGTTAAAAGTATCATTTATTCATTATTTAGTGTAATACATACATTTAAAACCACATGCTCAGCAAAACGACAATGTTTATCGTTTAGCATGTCATGCATTTTTAAAGGAAAGGGTCAAATTCATTTAGAAAATTAAATAGTGATAAAATACAAAATTATGATTCAAGTCACAGCAAAGGAAAGAAAGAAAGAATCAATTTTATGAAGTGAAATCGAAAGAATGTCCAATGTCCATTTCCATTTGGTTAATTTTAACGGTGACGCATCCAAAAATCCACATGTGGCCAAAGTGCCACAGAGCAAAGGATTCACTTTGTTTTATTTGAAGGACGTCCGTAAGGATGTTATGACTATGCTTTGTGCTATGTTATGCTATGATGACGAATTACGACGGTGTACACATTGTGGACTCACAAAAGTACATAGAAATGTGTATTTTTTTGGCTGATAGCTGATGACGACAGGCGACTGACTGACCATTCAGGTTTTTTCAAACTATTTTTTTTATTTCAATCAGATCCACAGACACTCGACATTCTACACTACATGGAACATTCCACATGCTAGATGCTTCGTACTACGTACGTTCTTGTGCTATTTGCTATTTTGTTTAAGAGATCAAAGATTGAAGGAAAATCAAGTAAACAGAATAAAGTTGAAAATTTTTACGTATTGTTTCACCCTTTTTCCTTGCTCTGACAAAATGAGTGAGACTGAATGTTTACATTTTACTTATTTTATGTAAATGTACAAGAGGACTGGAAAAAAATCATGTTTTTTATTTTAAGACTCACACTATAAAATACTGTTGAAGGTTAAAGTAAATTATTTAGTTATCATATAAATTTTTCCGTGGTATCTGTAAAATGGAAAGGCACCAACATAACTGTCTTTAAAATCTGCTGCTTTGGCTTCCTTTACTTAAAGTAATAAATATGTAAATAATTATAATTTTAAATCCCATGTTTCTTGTTCTATGTTCTGTTTTCAGAGATGGTATACGATCAAACTGGAGAACTGGAGAAGAGATCAAGGTCTAAATCCCCGAGGTGGACGCATATGCTAAAATAAAATATGTCCTAATTTCTTTATAATATGTACATATACTTAATATTATAATAGGTACTATACACTGTGCTACGCTGTTTACATAATAAATGACACATGATATATTATTACAGTAATACTTGGTTATCATTAATCCAATGATTTGTAACAAATTGTAAATGATACTTACGAATGTAAACAATACAAAGAATGTTATACAAATTACAAATTATAAACACAATAATGATGTAAATATTTAATAAATGTTATAAATGACATGCACACAAAAAACGTTGTTTTTAATTACATATACTATACAAAATACAAACAATATTTAATGTGCATGTACTAGTATATAACTACGTATATAGTTGGTTACTTTGTGATACAGTTTGTTGTTGTGGGATTTCGTGACTTGACAAAAATGTTCGCATGTTAGACGTTTACAAAAGCAGTTGAATAAAGATCAAAAAATTTACAAATTAAAATCCAACACTCGAGAGATAGATACATGTGAGACATTTAATATCTATAGTATCAGAGAGCTTCAACAAAGCTCATATTTAGTATTTTCAACTCATCCCTTAGACCACAGTTGATTTTCGACGAAATATGTAGCATAGTTTTAGTGCGGAGTTAAGTAAATAGTAAGATGCGAATATCAATAGAATGGATAATGCAGCAGCAACAGCATACGCTTCTGTCCTTGTCAATCTCAGAGTTTCTGCAAACATTAATTGTAATTTTTAATTATTTTTTGTAGTATTTCTAGTTTCATAGATTATTAAAAGTACCGACATCTTGTGTTGAATCGACATGTTGAAATAATTTTGATAAAGCAAAATACCTTTGATGTCGATTGTAAAACTGTGAGCCCCCAAAAAATTGCTGGCCGAGATCTTCAGTACTCCTGGAAATGTTCCATTACTTGTGTCAATTTTTAGGTATTTATATTCTTTTTTGTGCAGAAAGAGGCTGAATCGGCGATCAGATGCTCCGACAACCTAAAATTATTTAAAAAGTTTGTGAGTTTAGGACAGAACGGAAGTGATTTTTCTGCAAAAGTATTCCCATACAAATTAAAATTTTACCATTCCGTTGAAAGAAAGTACGAATTTCGGATCTGGGAGTCCCACGGTTCTAAATGAGAGCACTGCAGTAGTGGCACTTTTCGAAGTTATAAACGATTGCTGAATCAAACTAATTTTCCCGCTAGGGGCGCCACTAACGAGTTCAAAGTGTTTCCGCTAAAAGGCACCACTAACGAGTTCAAAATGTTTCCGCTAGGTGGCTAGTTTAGTAATCGACGTCATGCGTAACCAATCTGTACACAGACAGACAGTTCACAATACTCTGCTTTGCATCGTAAAAACGATGTACCTATAGATAGAAATAAGTTGACAAACTTACACATTTCAGAATTAAAATCCTTAACAAAGTTTAAACTTGCGCTGAATCCATTCGCCTCACATTGCAATTGTCCAGATAAATAATTCACTGTCATGGACTGACGGCTGCAACCTTGTTCACACCGAGGAAGAGTTACTAACGACGGGCATGTCTGTGAATCAGCAAGAAAAATGTAAGTACACGAGACCAAACCTATATACACAACACTTTACATTTTACATATGTAAAAAATAGCTACGACAAAGTTTGGCCGGAACATCAAAGGCAAAGACAGAGAGTGTACATGTAAAATTGATAAAAATTGAAAGAAGCAGTTTATTTAAGTACAACACAATGTTCTCACGTGGATCGTGCAAAATCGGTTAATATTGCACCACGAAGGGTTCTCACAGGAAATACTTCTCAACTGAATTCTGCTTGGACTGTCGACATGACACACTACGGAATTATTTTCCGCGTTCCACAACCATTCTGGCAAGTCTTCAGATAGTACTGAAATCTCACGGGAAGAATAATCTGTAATTTTTGAATATTTGCATCGTGAAAAAGAATTTTGCATTTAAGCTTAAAAACATGAAATGATATGTGAAACTATCTATGAAAAATATCCATCCAGGGATATACACTTTATTGCATATTCATATACTTCAGTACAA
>JAQGBH010004181.1:0-17563 GCA_034698265.1 Sminthurinus aureus | reverse complement strand
TGGCTCGCGCATGCGCAGACGTAGTGATGACAGACGGATCTGATCAGACTAATAGGGTAGCTGCACTACCCTAAAAATCAAAAATCAAAACTCTAATCTCTAAACCACCACAATATAAAATAAAAGTAAAACTCAACAAATTTTTGGAAAATTGGAAAACTAACATGTAAGTTCCAATGACAATTCCTCGTTCAAATATAGTATATTATGCGATATGAAAAACATGAAAGAAATGAGAAGGGATGATTTACCGGATTTTAATGGAAGAAAAATGTCATTTTTTTACAAACATAAAGTGTAGAATTTTTTTTTATACAAGAAAGTTGATCATCCATCATCCATCAGTGTAAAAATCAATTTTGTCCTGTCAATTTTCTCTTGGATGATGAGTATAAATGTCAGAAGAATGAAAAAGACGGGACATAAAAATGTCACTGATACAAGTGATACACTCTATTTCGGTATCCAACTCATAAAAAGAGAAATAGAAATAGAAATCAAAATCGACATGGAAAGTACATACCATACACAATACACAGAGAGAAATGGACTAAAATAACAACAGCTGGAATATGAAATGCATGTGAGAGAATCGAGAGAATCGAGGAATCCAAAAATCCAAGAATTGGAGCATTCGAGTATTGAGCATTGGAGAAAAGAGAAAGTGTTTGTAAATGGGTAAAGGTTGCGTGTGCATTCAAGGATGGGAACTTTCCATGCTTCATAACCCGAGACAGCGACAGAGACAGAAAATGAGAACGAGTGCGACTGAATGTGCGGGTTCATACTTTTTATTGTGTAGAGTGTAGAGTGCCCATATAGTTTTTTTACACAGTACTGCTGTCTTGTGTCTTTTGTAACAAAAATACATTTTATATCCTTTCCCTCCAGTTTGTAAATTGTACTTTGTAGTTTGTTCATGCACATTTCCATCCATCCATCCAAAAGATTCCTTGATTTCACAAATAAACAACGGGGCTGTTCGTATGGCGTTTACATGTAATAAATAAAATGTTAGGTGTTTAGTGCTCAATGTGCACGGTTCCTCTTGTGCTGAAATCTAGAATCTAGAATATAGAATATAGAGTCTAGAGTCGAGAGTACCAACAAACTGCACACACACACACACACAATTTATTAACAAAGTGTGTAAACATGTTGGCGTTGCGTGTCCTGTATAACTTGTAGAGTGCAGAATGCAATGCTGCTGTTGATGATGATGATTATTATGGTTTTGTTCAATGCTCAATGTTGACGATTGACGATGATGATGGAGTTTTAGTGTTGATTCTTTCCTTTCTTTCACACTCACTCTGTCATCATTTCCTGGAGCAATCCGCCATCTTCCAACTTTCCACTCGCATTCTTCTTATTCCTCTTCTTCAGCCCGCATTCAATCCAATTCAAACACAAAACATAGCATAATATAAATCTACCGTAAACGTTTGAATTCGGGTACCGGGATAGGCCAGCTTCTGTGTGGTATTATGAAGTGGACTTTTCATATTTTATTCTACGCCATACACCACATACCAAAACATGGTAAATAATAAAATATAATCCATTGTATTTATTTCGACCACTGTCATCTCGTAGAGTTCATGACATTGTGTATTATGTATTGTGTAATATTGGAACATTTACCATGTACGGTATGTGAAAAACACCGAGTGGACATGTAAGACGACCTCAAGGAGGAAAATAAAAATAAAATGTGGAAAACCCATGAAATTTAGCTAAGTGTAACTGGAAACTCGAAACTCAACTTTGTACATTGTAAATGTACAGTTTACAGTTTCCAGCTGTAAAAGCAAACCAAAATGGTCATCACAGGACAAAAAGAAGAATGCATGACGCTTCAAGGTCGGGATTTTCCATCATCGTTATTTTATCCTAGGTACACTATACATTATACAGTTGTGGATGAGACATGAAACATTTTTAACAGTAAAAACAGGACAAAAAGGTATAAAATGTTAAGTAAATATGATTCACTTTTTCAAATGTGTTTCTACAGCTGCTCCCTTTTCCCCTGCTTCTCTGTTTCTTTTTCTTAGAAACTAAAATCTAGAAACATGTTTGCTTTTGTGACACAACTCTGGTTCTACTTTTTACTTTGTGCTATAATATTTTTTATGGCCTCCCCTTCAATCTTCATCTTGTCTTGCAATAAAATCCGCCTCTGCTCCTCAATTTGGCATACTAAAAACCACACACATCTTTGTACAATCTACAAATGGATCTGAAACTGGAGTATCTATTGATTTGGAGACATTTTCTAGCCCGTATTTCATATTCCGTAGTTTCTAGTTTATACTTTTGCAGAATTGAAACTTTGTAGTTTGTAGTTTGGAGTTTCTAGTACGAATCACTGTTAATTAGAGGAAAATGAAACTCAAGACGAAAATGAAATGATGATACGAGATAAGAGTTGAAATAATGATGATACTTTGGATAAAATGTATCCTCATTTTTACTAGGAAAAAGTAGGAAATGCATAATAAAACATGAGATTTGAAATCATGAAATAATTGGAGCGTATCATCAAATATCAAACCTAAACCAAGAATTCCTAATCCATAATCCATACTCCATACTCAATACTCAATACTCCATAATCCGCAACATGTATGGAAAATCCACGAGTTAGAAAAGTAATAATTAGGCGCATGTCTTTTTTTGTCTAGCGTCTAGTTGAGTTTTTCAAATACATCAAAGTTTTCTCAAAACCTGTACAATGTACAATGTTTAGTGTACAACTTTCACTTAAAACTAAACATTTTTATTTTATGGAGTTCACTTAAAAGTTGTCAACTAAGCAAAAGGAATCGAGTTTGATGCAGAAATACAGATACTCGTTACTCTTTATTCGTTACTCAATTATCATAAAGTATACAAAACCTCTTCTTGGAATATCCTGTATCCGTCAAGGAGAGTATTTTGCTAAAAATAGCAAAATATGACTTATATATAAGTCATGATTTGTGATTATTCCTATACAAAATACAAAATATGATAGATACATGTGACAATAATAATACGAAGAAGCCAAAGAGCCGAGCAGATTACGAACCCTTGAACTAGTATTAATAAATCCAAGAAAAATACAAAGTATTGCAAGAGGATCAAAAGCATCACTACATAATAACTGTAGATTGTAGATTGTATGTTGTAGATATACATGGATTTTCAGTTTTCAATAACCAATATTTCAATTACTACTATTTTTGCTTTAGGATTAAATGGAATCAAAAATTGAAACTGAGGAGCAAAGGGGAGCAAGTGGGTAGATGATAGATGGTAGATGATGAGGTTGTATAACAAATTCAAAATTTCCAATAATTATTCCAATTCCAAGGATTTTCAAAAATACAAGCTACAAAAATATTATACATTATACATGCATGGTTTTAGTTTGTGTTTGTGATGGAGTTTAGAAATTTAGTTGATCCTCATCATCATCATTGTCATTATATTGTGATCATTAGTGATGTGTGGGTTATGTGAGGAATTTAAAATGCAGTAGTTGTATAAATTAAAATCCACAATCCACAATCCACAAAATGGAAATCATCGGTGTTCTGTTCGTTATTTGCACTTTTCTCATTACCGGTTCGTTGTTTGTACTGATACGCACATTGTATCTATCTGCTTTCTGCTTTCTGCACCAGTGCAGTCTCAACTTACTACTGCACACCTTTTTGTACCCGGAAAAATTATCGATCATTATTACAACCAAACCAATCCACAGCAAACGGGACCAAATCAAATCAAACCAGACAGTTTGTGGAGGAAGGAGAATTACTCACTCTGTATGCATGTGTTTATATGTGTGATTGAATTGCGTCAACTGTGATAACTACCGAATGCCCATACGCATGCAAACTAAGTTAGAAGAGGGAGAAGAGGAGAAAATTCTGGGCAATGTACAATGTACTTTGTACATGGTGCTTAATTTGATCAAGGTACAGCACATACACCAACACACATCAACACACACTCGAGGTAGTAGACAATAAACGTACATGAGATATATTTATATTTGTAATTTTTATCATTATTATTATTATTATTATCATCCTTATCGTTTTCGTTATCGCTATTGCTTTCATTGTATTGTCATTCTCGTTGTAATTTTTGTCATCTTTTTCTAATCCAGAAACTTGTTCCAGCCACATGATGGAAATTCATGTTGGATTTTTCCTACTAATAATACATAGTACAGTCGGCAGTAGGTAGGCACACATACACAGTTTATACTAGAGCGTTTTCAATGGATTTCACATCCGAGGAGAATTCATAGGCTTGGCATTGCATCCTATCACATTGCAGCACATGACAACAAATGGAGAGACGGAGCTTTTATTTATTACAAACTACAAACTACAGACTCTTGTCTTATTCATATGTATGTGGATGAAAGTTGGAGTGAAAAGTCTGTTTGTAAATATGTAGGCCCAAAACTACAATCTACAAACTACAAACTACACGTAAATTCGCTCCAGTAGTTTTGGATTGTGTAGAAAGAAAGAAAGAAAGAAAGAAGGAAAGGAAGAGGAAAGAGAAAGAGAAAACTATGATAAGCTCACTACTCCACTCCAGTCTACTCTACTTGTTTTTAGTGAGAGGACGGAAGTGTGAGACAGAGTAGTTAAGAAATTGTGAAGAGGTACAGACTCACAGACTCACAGACACAGAGAGAGAGAGAGAGAAAGTGATGAGATATGAGAAACGTACAAGATGAAAAGAGAATGTGGATGGTTTTGAAAATAATGTTTTTCAAGACGAAGACTGAGACAGAGAGGGAGAGGGAGGAGGACAGAGTTTGGAGTTTGTGTCCCGGACGTAGAGTAGCTTCATAGCAGACTGACTGATTTCCATTCACCAAGTGTCTCTTTTCCTCTCCTTTTCACAAGCACAACACGCAAAAGAATTTCCATCCTGTAGTTAAGTGAATCGTCTTCTCCTTTCTCCTCTTTCCCTTCTTAACTCTCCATTCTCCATACTATATATTTCTTCCCCGCTTACACTTTTTACACTCCGATTGGATCTCTCTCGTTATTCTCGTTATTCTCGTTATTTCTAGCCTACTCCTTCTCTTTCCTTTTACCTCACTCCTCACTCCTCACTCACTCGTTGCATATTTCTATATTTCACAAATGGGAGGGAACTTGTGATTTTGGGTGAGAGGTTTTTGAAAAAGTTTTCAGAATCAGTCAATTAATTATTTCCGACGTCCTTTTGAACCATTCCTTTAAAGTTTAACCTCACTCCGCACTGCCTTCTTCCCTCATCCTCATCCTTGATTCTCGATTCTCGATTCTCAAATTTCAATCCTCGATAACCTAAAATTTTCAATGATCTTTGCTTCTCGCCTTATTATCATGCATCATCAATTATATATATTATACATTATAAATTACCAGTATCCAGTACCCAGGGATTCCATTCTTTAGCCTCATCATTAAAAATTATTATGTATTCGTCTGGATTCTCAATCTATTGTTTTAAGTCACACTCTCATCTCGTTTGGATTTTAATGAGTTTTGAGTTTTGAGTTTTCCCTACTTTCTAAAGGAATTTTCTCCAAATTCAAACGCAAATACGACTACAGTAAAAAACAGAGATGGGAAAATTCATAATATATAAACTCAATGATCTGCCCGGGTTCTCTGTAATTTAAATTTCATGCCTTTACGCGCAAGTTATTTCAACTTTCAACTTTCTGCGGACTTTAGACTTTGGAAATTAATTAATTTTATCACTCATCATTCAGCATCTTTGAATAATTAAAACTAATAATATATTTATTACACATAAATTAAACAAATTTGATATTCTATCTCGTTTTTTCAAAAGAAATTGGCCATTGACTGCTTTTTTGTCTCACGACTCACCGTAGCTTATAATTTGACGCGTCGCGCATTCGGAGCATTTCAAATACAGAAACTTTCTAGGTGTGCCCTTTTCTATGTTGTAAAATTTGAAGAGGAATGAACAGGATTTTTCTCGTCATCTGCTACAGATAGCTTTGAAGGGCTTTTAAGCAATAAACAACGGCCTGCATTCCAAATTACAGAGCAGGGAAACATGAATTGGATAAATAAATAAATAGCAGTTCAAAAACAGGTCTTAGTTAATGCGCTTTCTCAGTTTCTCAGTCCAGCTGCTTCCGTTTGAAACTAGAAACTTGAATTTGGAATCTGATTGCTCAACTTTAGACTTTGGACGTTTTACTAGAATTTGGAGTGGGGATACTCAGCGGATGATCGGATCTGCTGTAATCTGATAGTCAATACTCGATGCTCGATGCTCATCAGTTAATCAAGTCAAAAGCAGATGGAAATTAGAGCTCATCCATTGGAATTAAATGATGGGAGAGAAACCCCGGTCAGTATTTTTGTATTTTTGTTTGGCTGCTCAGAGTTGAGAGTTGAGAGAGAAACCTGATAATTTACAGCTTTTCTCTGCACTCCCATTTCAAGTTCCACATGTCATGCAAATTGCTGCAATCTGGTTCGAGTTCTAGTTCTGGTCTAGCTGTTCATGACTCTGATCCTGGATTCTAAATTCTGGTTTTGGCTTTCGGCTTCTGGCTTCTGGCTTCTAGTGGTCGTAATGGCTAATTAATATGGCAATACAAATTATCCAGAATCATTTACATGTGCAGGAGCATTTGCTGAATTGGAAGGAGAACTGGAGCTGGAACTGGAACTGGTATTATCTTGATGTATGGGTGTGGAAAGGTTCATTATTTGTCTCTGATGGTGCTTCTGTCCCATTTATTTTTATTCCTCTTCCACGAATAATCCGCACTCTACGCTCATTGCAAAGCCAAGGAAAGTGAACTGCAAAAACAATAAAAGGGATGTGTAAAATATCTAATATCCAATTCATGGGATTGCAAATATCATAGAAAGTGGAGAAATGGAGAAATGGAGAAATGGAGAATTTGTACTATGTGAAATGTTGAAGGAGGAAGAAATGATAAAAAAATCTCAGTCTCAATCTCAATCTCAATCTCAATTTTCTTAGCCGGTGTCAAATTATGTTATTGTCTCTTCAAGTGCGTGGTAATTGAAGACGGGAGAACAAGAGACAAGAAACGTTCCAAATTCCAGGGCAGACACACGAGAACCAGAACCAGAATCAGAACAAGAAGGAGGAGGAGAAACAAGTGCACATCACTTGACACAAATGAAAATAAGAGTTGACAATGAACAATGAACGGAGATGTAAGACAGTGTGTATTGTTAACTTGGGCTTTGTCTTTGCCTTTGGCTAACGCTCCATGGAAGCTGAAAGCTGAAAGCTGGAAGCTGGAAGATAAAGATGAAGATGGATAATATGACACTTTCTACGTATTGTACATGTATAATTGGAGCATAAAATACAATGAGCACTGTATTATGCATCATGCATCCATCTCCATCTCTATCTCGTTCTCCATCTCCTATTATTCCACATTCTGTGAAATTGACTCATTCCATAATCCAATTACGATTCCGCTTCACTCTGCAACTTTCTCCATCCCAGTATTTCCTTTGTTCTTTTTCCCTGTCCAAAGTACCAAGTAGGATTGAAACGGAAGAACTGCTACCTAATAAACAGGATTATAAAAAATATTGACTGAAATGACAAGAAAAGCATTACTCTTCTATTAGTGTTCAGACTTGAAATCAGAGACTTGAGACTAGAGACTCGAGACTAGAGACTTATACATTGCACATTCTAGGTTCTAGATTGTACATGTATTTCACTTGATTATATTATTTCGTTTGTGAGAAAAGCGCGTAGGTGCCTCTTTCACCTGCCTACAAGCTACAAACATGTACATACATAGTACTACATGTACAATACACAATACACAAAGAACCTTCTCGTTTCCTTTTAACAAATTTCAGTAGTTCAAAAGGTACATTTTTCCAGGAATAAACATCCAACATATCCAATGTTGGTAGCAAGTACCATAGTAAGTAGTAAATCCACTCAGCAACGGATGGATCTTCAATCTTCACGTGTCCTCATTAGCAGTGGAAAATGGGACATTTTTTCATTTTCAGCCTCATTCTAAATTCTAGATTCTAGACTCTAGACTCTAGATTCTAGATTCTTGATTCTAGATTCAAGGTTCAAGCAACTTCATTTGAATTTAGTACACAAACTTAGTTTACAAAGTACAAAGTACAATGTGCATTGTAGAAACTGCAAACTACAAACATGTGAAAGTAGCTTTTGCTCTTAATAGAGCATACAGAAGATGGAACATGGGAAAGGATTTTATTCAACGTGACTGCTCTATGCTCCATATCATTATCATCGCCATTGTCATTGTCATTGCCATTGACATTGTGAATTGCCAATAAGATAGAAAAGTCTGCCGTGTAATAATAATGAGCACGTCAAGTTGAATTTAACAAGGAAAATCTTGTTCAGTTTGTTCATTTTGTTCAGTTTGCGGCCTTGATTTGCTCGTCAATCGGATATCAAATTCGGTGTAGAAGAGTGAAGAGTGAAATGAAAAGCTTGCTCTATCAACTGTCCTTTCACTCCATCCTCATTCACGAATTTCAACATTCAACATGGCATCATAATTTTACTTCCCCCACTAAAATCCTGTCAACAAATGCAATGAATTTAGGTGGGGTTTTTTTCTGTCATTCATCCGTTCCTCATTCTTGATTCTAGATTCCTCGTATTCCATCTGTGCAATCTTCGATCTTGAGTCGAATTCCAATTCCAAGTCAAAGTTGATGCCCATGAATCATGAAGAATATAGAATACGGTTTACGGAATAGGTTTCATTTCGTTTGATGTCGGTCTCATTTTGTTTCTGCCAAAAGTCAAAAATGATGATTTTTCTCTCTTATCATCAGTCATCAATTCTCACTTGTCAATTCTGAAACTGCATTTCTGTAATACACATTCTTGTAAAAATCTCATACCAATATATCTGTTATCTATTCATAAAGTCATCTTAAGGCCTGTGTTCAAAGTGCAGTGTGCAATGTATCTACAATGAGCAGTTTTATGTATGTCAAATTTTATAGGGAAATGACGGTCGTGGAGTGCAACAAGGAAAAAACACATGAGTATTGAATATTGAAAATATTGAACAATGAGCTTTGAGCGCCGAATCCTGAGTCACAAGAGCTCATGTTTTTTAAAAAAAGATGATGATTTTCCACCTTTTCAAGATTATCTATAGATTGAGATAGAGAGGTTAGGAAGGCGAAAGGCGTAAGACTGAAAGGTGGAAAGAAAGACAGAGAGCGACAAATACGGAAAGGGAAGGAGGAATAGGTAGTGCCAGTTTGTTACAGACGTGAAGAGAATTATCAGACTGTAAATTTTTCTTGAATCCTCCCCGTAATTGAATTAGGGAAAGCATGACTTAAAAGCTCGAATTCGAATTGTAGTGCTCGGGAGCTCCAGATCTCCAAAGCTTCCCATCTATTTCTTTGGATTTATTCCTTTGGAATTACGTAGAGATTACTACCTTGTTCCTTGTTCCTTTTTCCCTTGCCACTTCCATTTCCATTTCCATTTCTGCTCTCAACCAATCTTCTTGATCTTGGTCCGTCTTTGTGGCTGATTTTCCTTGAGATCTGAGTTCGTTGTACTTTGTACTTGTATACTTTTTTAAACAAGCGTCGGCGTCTTTCTGTCGGTACTTTTATCTGTATTTGTATTAAAAGTGCCGTCTTAAAATTAAAGTTACAGCACAGGTTCACTTTCACTTGCACTTACGCTCAAATATCAGTATTAGAGTTTAGAGTCTCAAATATTTTGTAGTTTTAGAGTTTTAACATGAGAATTACAATTACAATTACAATTACAACTGATCTGTACTTTTAAGAGCTAATGAGCGTCCACTTTAATCTGAGCCAGATGTAAAAAATCAAACGTCCAATTTTAAACTCCAAACTTGAAACAAGTGGAAGGAAATGTAAGCTGAGTTTCGTTTCAGAGTTTCGAGCTCTGTAAGTTGAAAAACCAAGAGAGACATTTTTGTCTTGTTTCTTGTTGCTTGTAGCATGTAGCTTCATGTCTAAAATTTATTGTCTATCGCCTATAGTTACAAGAAGTCTAGCACTTTGTACAAAACACAAAACATTCCGCATTTCTTATCTACAGTTTCCTTCTACTTTCATCTTGTTGTCTTCACTTTTGTTATTTGAATTTTTACATTTCCCCCATTATTGTCTTCTTTTGATCTTCTCATATTTTGACTTTTACTTTTTACATTTACCCTTCTTGATTCTTGATACTGCGTACATCATGTTTTTGCTTGGAGTTTGGAGTTTGAAATTTGGAATTTGAAATTCTTGAAAGGAACATGAATCACCTGAAATAATTTTCATTCATCATTTGAAATTTGAAAGCTCAACTTTAAGACACTCACACACAAAATGTACAAAATATACAAAGTACAAAGTAGAAATGTATTCACCAGAAAGAAATATCACAATTTACAATCCCAAGTAAAGTACACCATAATATTATGTACAATGTACAATGTTCAATGTACATTCAATGACGTGTGATTTTCCTTTTGCTTTGTAAACTTGGAAAAGTTTCATCAGCATCAGCATCAATATCAATATCAACATGAAGATGTATGTGTGTGTAGTGTGTGCAAAGCGCATCCTGGGTTGTTTGTTTGTTATTTTCAAAGGATTTACCTTTTACCTAGACAATTTTGTTGGTTGTTGGTTGTTAGTGCTTCGTCCGTTTCATACTTTGATGCTCTACACTCGATACTCTATACTCTATGCTGTATAATGTACATTGTATGTTGTATATTGTACACTGGGTACAAAAGGAGAAAGTCTTGATATTGGCCCGGGCTGTTTGACAGTGAAGAGAAAGACAAGAGAGTAAGATAGATATTGAAAGGTTTTTAGATTTTACGATAGAATGAATCCTCTTGAGCTTCTCTCTCTCTCTCTGTTTTTATTTCTTATCTGTGATACAAATTGTACAACATGCTCAATGCTCAATTCTCAATTCTCTATGCACAATGCACAATGTATGACACATGAAGAAAACTGCATGCATGTACTTCCGAGCTTCCGAGTGTTTGTCAAACTCAAACTTGTGTGTTAAGGCACGTGCACATTGTAGCCATATACTGAGACGGATACCGATACCGATATTAAGCATTACTATATAATGTATCTGCACCATACACCATACACCATACCTCTCCATTCCATGCGTAAGGAAAATTGTTCATGTTGAGTGGGAGCAAAGTAGCACAAAACATACAACAAACAACATGTCATAAAATGAAACAGAGATAGAAAGCAGACAGAAGCACAGGAAACAGTAGCAGAATAATGGGAAGAGCAAGAAGATGAGGAGGAAACGGAAAGAATGTGTACTTGAGACATTCATCTATCCATCTATCTGCACTTTCTCTTTCACCTTTCTCTTTTCTCTTTTTCTTCTCGCAATTGTACTGGTTACTCTTGATACTCATAATACTCGTGATAGGTAGGGGTAGAAAAAGTAATAAATAGAAAAAATACAAAGAAAAAGCAAAATCTATTTTGTAGGATTCTTCCTTATTCTGCTCTTCATTTCTTATGAAAATTCATTTCTAGTTTTATAGAACAAAATATCGAGTATGCACCTCCTTAGATCTCTAACCGTTAAGATGTTCGGTTGCAATTTTTTTCAGTGTTTTACAATGTAAACTGTACACCGTACACTGTACATTGTACAGTGTACAGTTACAAAGTACAAAGTCAAGGGAAAGAAGAAAAATTAAAGTTAGCCAAAGTGCACAAATTTCATTTCCACAAATAAATTGTAACTTTCCGTGTAACGTTTTATAACAAAGAACGTCGAGTATTAAGCACTGAGTATTGAGTATTGGGCGTTGAGCACTGAGCATATTTCCAATTTTTCATTTTTTTCTTACCTTTTCTATAGTAACTTTTTACCATGCTCTGATTGCCCCCCTCCTCCCTCAAATAACTCGACTCGACTTCCTTTTCAGTTGTAATGCTGAGGAGCGTTAAACATTGAAGAGTTTTTAAAAATGCAGTCAAGGAAGAATTAAACAAAAGACGAGACATGAAAAAACCTAGTTGAAAAAAGTTGAAATCAAGTTGAAGTTGAATACAACGAGAACGACAAGGACAAAGACAACGAAGATGAAACTCATAGAAAAATATACTGTTTCGAATATCCAGTACAAAGTGTAGACTGTAGACTTTAAGAAAATGGGACAAGAAAATCTTTCAAGTGGAACTTTTATTGGGAATTGGGAAAACTTGTTGTTGGTTATGTGACCATGTCAATATTGTTCATAAATATTCTTGACTTTTACAGAAACTTTTACAAGTTCACATCCTTTCCATTTCCTTTTGTACCGGTTCACGGTTCTTCACTTGACATTTTCACCTCCAAAAATCTGTCTGTCTGCCTGTCTGACTGTCGTCCTCACTTTTTCTTCCGTATTCCTTGCCGGAAAGTGAAAAGAGGGCAAGAGTATGACAATGACAATGACAATGTTAATGCACGGCATGAACAGTGAACAGTGAACACTTGGTTCTTGGTTCTGGGGCATTGAGCACTGTGCAGCCAGCAGTGAGGAATAAGAGTTTATTTTTTACTCAAGGTTTTCTTTTTCTTTTTTCCTTCCATTTCATACATATATCCGTAGACAATGTGAAAGTGTCCATGGGCATTCGACAACTATATTGACCACTACAACTGGCTACTGAGTACAGACTACTGGCCATCGTCTATCGACAATCGAGAATCGAGAATCGGCTACCAGCTTTTGCTGTTTGACACGTCGGCTTGTACATTGTATATTGTACATTGTACATTGTACATTTTGACACGGTAGCAGCTGGAAATCCCCGTCATTTCCAGCCATTTCCATGAATGAGAGGCATTTATATTTTGAGCTCTGCATTCTACACAGTTTTCTATTCTTCATTGTTAAGTTGACACGTTTCTCTCTGCCTTTGTCAGCCTTTTTTCGGGTTCACGCTCCTCCAGAAAAATACTTACTTTTGACTTTTGACTTTTGACTTTAGGAGCTGGAACCAGAAACTAATGTGTCAGTAGTCCAAGGGATTTATCTAGACTGATTGACTTTTCCACTCTTTCACTCTTTCATTCTGGATTCTAGATTCTGGATCTTCACACATCCTACATATTTCATATGTACATTTTACATGCGTCGGGGTTTAAAATGATGCCCTGCACTTGTCCTCACTGTTTGTACGTTGTACATGGTTTGCTGTAAACTTGCGATTCCGGAATCAGACAATGCCTACAGTGTACAATGTACAATGCACATGTGACATGCGTATAAGTGCATGCAAGTTTAAATATTCATGAAAATTCCAGATCTAGATCCAGATTCAGATCGAGAACGACAAAATTCCAAAATCTAAAATCCTGTTCATTCCATTTTAACTCGGAATCCGAAATTCGAAATCCGGATTCCAATACAGAGACGTTGAAATACAGATAACACAATAACAAAGTCAACGGCCACAAAATAGATCCAATGAATACTCAACTTGTTTAATTTTTCCTTTTACATTGCACACTGTATACTTTAAATTCTACATTTTGTACATTTTCATGAGAATGTGCAGAATGCGGAATATCTCTACACCACGTACAACTTTACGATGTACGTTGAAAAGTCTACAGTCTACAGTGTACTTTTTACACTGCACAGGATGGAGACTAGAGACTTGGGACAGTTTTAAACTACAAAATGTACAAGACACATTTTCACACACCCTTTCATCCTTTTTCTTGTCTTCGTTACTCTCCACTTGAAAGTTTTATACCCATAGAAATTACCAAACCCAGCTAGAATGAGAACATAGTGAAAGTGTGTATGTAGATTGTGGATTGTGGATACCTTTTACGGATTTTTATGCGTCTCTCAAATGTGGACGAGTACAAAGTACAGTGTAAATTTTACAATGTACATAATGTACATTATGCCTTCAAAGCCGGGACCGGAGAAGATTGTAAAAAATGAAAAATAAAAGTGGATGGAAATCAATTTAACTTTGAAACTATTTACTACTTCCGTGTATCCTGCATACTTTTCATGCTTTGCATGTTACGTGTTACATTGTACACTGTACACTGAACACGGAACATGATTTTAACTCAAGGTTCACTAAAGAATGAAATTGGATTATCCAGCCTTTTTTTATTCCTTTTATTTGAATTCCTGGATCGGATCTATCTATCTACTCTTGCATTTTCCACCGCTTTCATCCTTTTTTAATTTTACCCATACCCAGTACCACGACTGACAACGAACAAGGAACGACGAAGAAGGAACAGCGTACTAACTCCAGTGTCTAACTAAGTGTACAATTTCCCCTTTAAAATGTTCATTCTTTGTTCTTTGTGTTCGTATTTGAATTCGTATTGTGTTGTATTTTAAATTGTACATTTTTAGTTGGAACTTGCTACTTTATGAGCAAATTCGGTGAACATTATAAAATCTACACAGGAATCTAGGATCCAGGAAATGGAAATAAAATACAAAACCCACCGTTCCAAATATCCATACTGTATAGAATATAGAGTATAGGCAATAGATAGTGACTGTAGTGTGCATGCAATTCTCAAATCTCAAACCTCAAACCAATGAAAAATGAATATTTACAATCCCGAGAAAAAAAGGTCCACGAGGATTTAATTCCTCAATAAAAAGTTGAAACCGTGTCACGACCCATTTCCACTACCTAGTACCTTATTGTATTTTACATGCACAACAACAGCAGGCGTTGATTAATATATTACCATGTATTGTTGAAAGCACTGACATTAAATCTAAAATATTAAATAGCTCTACAAAGTACAAAGCGTCTATCAAAAATATCTTGTACAATGCTGTGCAAAAAAATCACTTGAGCAGGAAAGACGGAAGCGGAAAAAGGTGTTAACAAAAATTAGGAAGATGTCACGGTGAATTGTGTCTCCAGTAAGAAGTCAAAATTCTTCAGTCTTCAAAATACCTTTTTGGCTGGAAAAATCTCCTTCCTGCTGAAATGTTGATAAGTTTAAATTTTCCAGATGAAAAAGTACTTGAAATTTGGATGTATTGTAAATAGGGAAAAGGTGTCGCTACTATTTTTATTATTTGCAGTTTGCAGTAACTGGAAACTGGAAGATGGAAAGGCAAGTTTGATTCTATGGATTCTAAATTTCTAGATTCTAGATAAAGCGTCGAAAGCTTTATTCTTTATTCGTATTCGTATTCTTCAACCTTCAAAGGAATTGGTTGACGCGGAATACGGATGAAAGTGAAATATCACTCCTTTAAAGAATGATTCTTTATTCTTCCCATGAGTTTAGTGTACATAAATAGCTTGTAAACTCCTCACAATAAAAAACCACAAAGTACAGTACAATACAGTACTCTATACACTATCTAGGCGATAACTTTATTCATGTGCACGGAATATTTATATTTATTTGAAAAAAAAACTGGGCATTTTTTCACCTATAAATTACCCATTGTCCTCAGCCTGTAAAACGTATTCGTAAACGTAAAAGCAAACTTAAGAGAGGTAGTAAAAGTTGTCGTATGTACTTATGAATAGTGGATGGCAGACGGTTTTGCGTGAGAGTTCAGACATCCAACATCAGACGCATTGTGACTGTCGTAGTAATTGTAATTGTCATTGTCATTGCCATTGTCGTAGTTGATGTAGATGTAGATGTAGATGTCGAGGTTGACTTCCTCCACATCAAATCAAATTTCTCATACAATTTGGAAAAAAAGGTATAAAAAATTCACAAAAAAAATGAAAAGCATTTCAAGTTCCAAGTTGAAGAAAACTAGAAAAGTACAACTACGCTGATAATAGAAAGGAAAAAAGTTAAAATTATTGAGCTGTCGACGAATTCGCTCTCTTTCTCTCTCCCTCCTTCACTTTCTGTCTATATGTCTTTTTCCGCTTTCTGCGGTTGAGGGGAAAGGAAGAAACGAAGGAAGAGAGAAGAATATGGCAAAATCACGGGAGAGAAAAGGAAGATGAAGACGAACAACCGTTGTGAAGGAAAACTCGACGCAGGAAGTGCCTAAAACTAGTTGAATAATGTGAATGGGATGAGCCTTTTCAGTGCTGTCGAGTGAAAAATTGGCTAATAATTTTCCAGTTTCCTCAACATTTCTGTAGTCATGACAAGTCTAGCTCAGACACCAGCACTGGTACTGGCGCTGGTTTGATGAAGGTGAACGAGAGCTCAAAGGTCATCAAAGGCACATATGTTTAACCATGATTTCTTCCCGTCCTATGAATCATTCTGCCATGTTGATAGATTATTCCTCCTTAAATCTCACTCTCTTTAACTGCGGCTCTACTCTGTTCTCTGTGCTCTAATGTACTCTGTATTTTATTCTACCACGAAATCCTTCTTCCTTATCTTACTTCTCCTCTCCTCCTCTTTTGCGTTTTCGGATTCCTGTACTTTTTCTTCTAGTAAGTCTCATTTTTGACTGGATTGCTTCAAAATTAAAACTCCACTCTCAAAACTCCTTGGATCATTATCGGGATACAGATGATGATGCAAATATCCTCTTAATATGATTATCTTTATCCATCAGTAGGGTGTCGGATACGCTTTTAATTGAAAAATTATCAAAAATCAATCACTTATATCAAAAAAATTCTTGCTGTCACAATTCACAACTGAAACATTTTTCAGATTTGAGACAGAAGCGAAAATTGGGACGTTTTTTTTTAATTTTTTTAATTTGACTAGATTCTAGATTTCAGTGTTCTGGTATCTGGAACTGCAAGTGATTCATGGAAAACACTATCCTAAATTGTAATTTTATTTATTTAAAAAATCCGTACGAGTTCACGAGTTGCGCATAAACGATGTCTGTTCTTCCGACTGTCAAATTCATTAAGTTAAAATTACGGATCAACTCCACGGATTCAATAAAATTACGGATTCAAAAAAATCCCAAAAAACTATATTGTACAGAGAAACCACTGACTTCACACATAAAAAAGAGTAAAAAACATGCAAACAAATAACCACAACTGCCCGTGACACAGACGCTAACGGCATTCACCACCAAACAAATGACTCTTTCCTTTTGTTTACAATTCCATTTAATTATTGTCATAGGTTGCGCGTGTCGGAATTTTTATGACATTTATCGACGGGCAATTCATGCTACTGGCCGGGTCAGTACAGTCCAGTACAATCCGGTACAGTCCAGTACAATCCAGTACAGGCCACTGAAGTCCAGTACAGTCCAGTACAATCCAGTACAATCCAGTACAGTCCAGTACAGTCCAGTACGGTCCAGTACAAACCAGTACAGGCCACTGAAGTCCAGTACAATCCGGTACAATCCAGTACAGTCCAGTACAATCCAGTACAGTCCAGTACAATCCAGTACAGGCCACTGAAGTCCGGTACAATCCGGTACAATCCAGTACAGTCCAGTACAATCCAGTTACGTCCAGTACAATCCAGTACAGTCCAGTACAATCCAGTTACGTCCAGTACAATCCAGTACAGTCCAGTACAATCCAGT
>JAQGBH010004180.1:0-17564 GCA_034698265.1 Sminthurinus aureus | reverse complement strand
GGAGCCAACAATATGTGTTAACAGCCATAAAAAATTTTGTTGTCAAGGACACCTCCTTTGGTCGGTCACATTCTTAAATGGAATTATTTTGATCCACTACTTTTTTACCTCTGAGGAATCTACTCCACAGTCCACAGTGCAGTGTCATCACGAAACTGAAATCTTTGACATATGACCTCTCAAATCTGAGACAAAATAGTCATTTTATAAGTTAAGGTTGTACAATGGTTCTTGGAGAAAAACTGAAGCAAAAGCCTGCTGGACAGTCGAATCCAAATCAGCCTACGCCGGTTCAGCCTACGAGTAACGTGCCTACAAATGGAGCAGCTAAAAATGATATTAAACCCACAAAAGCTCCTGAAAATAAATCCGATCCAAAGGAAAACCCTGCTAAACCAACTAAACGTAAAAAGTCCAAGCGTAAGTCAAAACCCAAGTCAAAGCCAAAGTCAAAGCCAAAAAAACAAAAGCAAAAAACTGATCCAGTTCCCCAGTCAAACCAAACGACCGACCAAACTCCTAAACCTATACCACCGTCACAACCACAACCACAACCACCAGTCAAAAAGTCCTTGCCAAAACCAGCTCCACGGTCTGTAAAACCTCCATTGCCACCGACCCCGAGTAAATTAAATAATGATTATTCATCTAGAAGATATCCCGCTCCTCCAGGTCCAGATCCAGATCTTCAGCAACAGCGACGATTCTACAGTACCAACGAAATACTGGATATACCAGTACCAGAAACTACGGATAGTGATACTAATAATCCTAATAATTCCTATGATACACCAGTGTCAGTACCAGAAATGGAAGGAATGGAACGGAATTCCATCTCGCGTTCAAGTAAATCTCCTGTCGCATCAGTACCCTCTCAATCACCAGATCCGAGTTCCCGACAAAGTCAACTTCATCGACTTTCAGCACAATCGCCATTGACTAAAAATCAGTCGAGAATGCTAAGTGAAATGAGTAAACTTTCTGCACAATCGCGAATCAGCAATAGCCCACTAAGAAATCAAAGTCAAACGCAAGAAATGACTGTACAATCTCCATTGAAAGAAAATCAGTCGAGAATTCCAAGCCGAACGAGTAACATCTCTGCCCAATCGCCAATTAACTTGAGTCCACCAAGAAATCAAAGTCAAGCGGAAGAAATAAATGTACAATCACCAATCAGTAAGAATCAGTCGAGAATCCCAAGTCGAACAAGTAAAATTTCTACGCATTCGCCAATCAATCCGAGTCCACCAAGAAATCAAAGCCAAGTACAAGAAATGATTGTACAATCACCTATCAGTACGAGTCCGAAATTAAATCAAAGTCAAATGCAGGACATGTCTATACATTCACCATTGGCATTGAGTAAAAATCAATCGAGAATTCAAAGCCCAATGAGTAAAATCTCTGCACAATCGCCAATCAGCACGAGTCCACTAAGAAATCAAAGCCCAATGCAGGAAATGACTGTACAATCTCCATTCAGAGAAACTCAGTCGAGAATTCCCAGTGAAATGAATCAACTTCCTGTACTAGCGTCAATAAGGGAGGATCCGTTAGAGAATCAAAGTCAACTGCAAGAAATGCCTATAGAATCACCAATAATTATTAGTAAACAACAATCAAGAAAACAAAGCCTGGTGCAAGAGCTTGCTGTCAGGTCGCCGATGAGTACAGATGAGTCAATAATTCAAAGTCAAATGAAACAACTTCATCAAGTGGAATCGCCAATCATGAAAAAACAGTCGAGATATCCAAGCCAGATGCACGACCTTACTCATGTACAATCCAGAGTCAGTACTCATCCATTAATATCAAGCCCACAAAGTCAAAGGCAAATTTATCCAGCTCCAGTTCCAGTTCCAGCTCAATCAACTCGTATGCAAAATCTAGCTGATGAATTCACACATCCAAATGCGAAAAAGTCGAATAGTAATAGTCCTCAATATAACTTTGCGGATTCATCGACACAGCCAAGTCCCGATTCAATGAAAACCCCCCAAAATAATAATAGTCAACCCGCCACTTCAATCAATACGATCCCTTCTGAACCAACTGCAATAGATTACAGTCAAGATGGTAAAGTGTAAAATTTATCACTAATTAACTCAGTTAATTTTTATGCTTTATGTTTTGTGGAAAAACTACAGTTGAGTTGAATGGTTTGTCTATTTTACTTTATGATAAAGACGGTCACATTATTAATTGGGACTATATCGAGAATCCACCATTAAAAATATTCTCTACTCAAGAGGGCGACGATCTAGAAGAAAATTATGTAAGTACTAAATACATTAATTTCCTGTTTTGGCTAAAATATGAAATGTGCACAGTGCACAGTTTACCGATTATCGATTATATTATCCATTATCCCTTCGCATGAAAATAGAAAACACGTCAGTTTCACTTATTTTTTCCCCCAACATAAACTGTACAATGATAGAAAATTCCGAGAAGCGAAGAGGAAATACTGTGGAATCCAGGATTTGTTTGCTATGTCCTACTGATCACATCTCTCACCCACTACGTTTACTTTGCAATGTCTACAATTTCCTCAAATATGTTCGTATGTTCTCGCTTCCAAACCTCTATTCTACATTCTAAATTCACGAATACTCGAATATTTTTATTTTTTATGACCACACCTTAGCTCTTTTTTTCCGAATTGTACAATTTTTTATATTGGGTTGCAAAGCATTACTGATCATTAATCATTGATAAACTATTGTCAACAAATAATCATAAATGTAAAACAATTTTTTGTTTGTACTCTACAGCTACAGAGATCTTTTACCTGAAAATACTGGCTATTTTTTCTGGGTGCCCTTGTAAGAATTTTTAAACTACAATAATCATTATTTAATAGATTCGAGATTCTTTATTCTATTGACACGCATCATAAAAATAATTATTATGAATGTAAGACCTATAAAAACATAGGGAGAACATAACAGTATAGGAAATAATCAAAATTTCAGGCCAATTTTTATCATCCTTTCGATTCTCTCTGGTCTTTATGCGTGGAGTCGAGAGTCACCAGGAGACATTATAATTTTTGTGACTTTTGTAAGTAACCGTTGGCTGATAATATGTCTATAATCATTATAATATGCAATATGTAAATTATAAATTAGTTTTTTAAGATGTAATATTTACAATTTATGTACAATGATTGTATATGTATTTGCCATGTATTCGTAATAATTATTAGTAATTTTAAATGCCCCATCAAATATCAAAGGTTATTTTGTGGTCTATATTTTGGACACTCCTCGCTCTCTTTCTGTCACCGAGTACGATAGTTGCTTCAATCGTTGAATGTGTGGCTACAAACTGCTTCATTTTGGCAGTACTCGTTCGGATTAAAGGAAATGTAAATGAGTTTTATAATCTAACATTCAATTAGTAATACGTAATACATAATACATAAGTACTTAAACTATGACTAAAAATGACATCAAAACAATAAGAAATAACAAAACTCTGTTTTCTGTTTTGTATCTTGTATCTAAATAGTTTAATCTGAAGAGTGGAACGATTTATCTATTAGCCGTTTGCATATTTATTGCTCATCTCATAGCCAAAATGGCGATGGAGTTTCTTGAACTCTTTGCAACTCATCCAAATGCGAATGACTTCCGCCTGCAGAAAGTTGAAAATATCCTCGTCAGTGCCTCAATATCAAATGGAATCGGGGGTCTGATATTTGTAGTGAGCACTTCATTATTATTTATTATTTATTATGATCAATCATTACCTAATTACAATGAAAATTAATTGTTGACATTCCATCCTACGATTAATTTTGGATTAATTTGTAATTGTCTGAACTTTAGTACATTTGTTTTGAACTACAAGCTGTTTTAGTGGGAAACCGTCCTATTGCATGGCCAACGCAAACTATATACGGTGCTCTGTCACTTTATGAGGACATAATTTGGTTACTATTTGAATTTGTCCAGCTGATTTCGTATGCGCGTAAGAAACAATTAAAATTTAGTTGTAAATAGGTTCATGATCATAATAATATATTAATTATTACGGAATTGTAAGCTCTCAGGATATATCAAGATAATAAGTACAAAAGAAAGCCCTTCCCATTCTCTCTATTTTTATCAACAATATTCATGTAGTAAAAATTTAATTAGTAAGTTGTAAGTTATAAAACAGCTAATGAATTCTGAATCCTGTATGAGCTCTATATTCTGTTTTTACAGTACTTTTGGTATGTTGTGGCTGTCTTGGTTCTAAAATGTGCAAATGTTGCAGATGCACATGCAAAAACCGACGAAATTTTATACTTCTGGATTGAATTACATGTTAAATACAAAAAAAAACAAGAAAAAAGTAACTTAACAAAACTTAAAATCATACCTTTTTTTACAACAATATAGTATGAAGTGTACAGGCTGACTAATAACTAATAATGAAAACCTATAACCTCATTAACGGAGCTAAAAATGTGGGCTGTACACGTAATTAATACTCGATAGATTATGACTGGATAATCGGAAATACGAATGTAAAAGATAAAAGAATTTTCAAGTGTCAGATTGTGTCTATAGAACAAGAACATCATTATGACTACAACAACCAAAAAATCAAGAGCAATTTTAGTTGAAAAAATATTATCGTAGTACATGTTCAGTAGCTAAAAGTTTAATTTATATTTCAAACTGCCATTATTATTCACTAATTTTTTCACATAAAAATACAAAACATAAGATTTCATTGCTTAAATAAACGTTTTCAATTGAATGTAATATTTTTTTATCTAATACAAAGCGTTCTTCTATAATAATTGTACTTGATGGTTAATCAAGTGCTGTAAATAGAAAATAATGTATAACCATTAGAATGTGTAAAATGTAAAAGATTCCAACAAGGAAAGAATAATAAAGACAGCATAACTTAATTTAAATAGTCACATAAATACAAATAGTAAGTAGTAATATTCACGTTACCGAGAACAAAATGGATAATAGTAAGTAGTAAGTTAATTCCATAATATCAAAGTACTAAAGTCAAATCAAAGATCGATTATCATGACCCTGAATCCTGAATTGCAACATCTCTCAATTTTCGTGATTAGTTAATATATAAAAATCTTCAATCATGTTCAATCATTTATATATTATAGCATGCAAAATCATAAAATATGTATATATACAAAGTGCAACGCACAATACTAAATTGAGCAGGAACACAAAATAAAAAAATACCAAAAGGTAATACTCAAAGAATTGTAAGAAACAAAATAAATACATTACTTTTTGTCTCCGTCGTTTGATTTTAGATTGGAATATTGTACATTCGTTTAATTCGCTTCTCAACAATTTTCAGTTCAGCTCGTTCTTCCATCAAATCCTTTTTCACATCGTAGTATTCAGTTTCCGAGTCTCTTTCAGCTGGATGATGCTTATAGAAAGCAATTGCTTTTAATTGATATTCATCACACTCTTTTAGGGCTGCGAGAAGTTTTTCCACTTTTTTTGGAGATGCAGATCTATCAAAACGGTACTCAGCCAACATGTTTAGGAGTTCTTGTGCAATATGCCGCTCCATTCCAGCTGAAAAACAAAAACAAAATGCCATGATGCATATTTTACAAAAGAATGAAAAACGGAATGAATGACTATAATGAAAACATATTATAATAATGTAAAATTGTGTTTTCCATTCTCCATACAATTTTATGAAAAAAAAATCGTTTTGAAATTGTCTATATATATTTACCTCGATGAGGAGACAGGCCAGGACATAAATGATCATCAATTTTTAGGTGATACTTTGCCCCGCGAATGAATTTCACACTCTCTCCTAGCATTTTATAAAGCATCATACTCTTGTGGATGACTCCAGCTAATAGAAAATGTTGTGGATGTAGAACTTTTTTTGGATAGTCTTGAAGAAATTTTACACGAAACTCTTCACTCCTCTCTCCGATATTTCCAGGAACCGATAGGTTATACTCGACTGTTTCATTTAGTTCTCTAATCATATCCATAATTTCCTTTCCTGGTCTCAAATCTTTACATTGGTTGCAAATCCAATCTGGCTCTTCCCCTCCAGCCATAACTGCAGCGAAAGAAGCTGGACTACAATCCACTGGAAGAAGATATCCTAGATTTTCCTTCCCATCAATTTCTTTTTCTTCAGTTTCTTTCTTCTCTTCATTGTTTGGATTTTCATCATCATCATTATCATCTCGGCACTTTGTACAAGCAACTGCTGAGAAGTAACTTCCCAATTCAGTCGCATCATTACATTGCTTACAGTCACAAATAAAATTAAATCGACGAAGAATAACTGGGCGTCTAAAAGCAGTTCCTATTTAGAGTACAAAATCATAAAACCACAGCATTATGTTTACTTTTATTTTGTATGTAACAATTTATTATAATTTTAAATTTTATACGTTCGTCAATATATAACTTCCAAAGTCTTTTGTTGTCTTGTTATTTTACTGCATGCTATTAGCTTTATAAGAATGAATACCTTTCAACCCAACTGCGTGATGCTGAAGTCGAAAAACTGTAAGAATTTCACCCTTTTTGACTGGTATAGCAGCTCGGACACGAATTTTAAAAAAGGGAGAAGGTAAAAATGATTGAAGGCAATTCGGAAAGCAAGCATGATGAAGATTACTTCCAATCCGGTATAAACTAGCTGTTTTAGCAAAACCTGTTGTCTCCTCACTAAAACAATTACAGAGATAAATTATTGTAAATATTTGAGATTTATTTTGTACTTCAATATTTTGGAATATTTTAAAAAGGATACCACCATCAACAAGAAAGATTATTATTATTATTATTGTGTGATTTGTTAGTTAGTTTTTATTATAATTATACTCATTTGGTCTGTCAGCTACACCACGATTAAAGTCCATATGATGAAATCCTTTACATTTCATTAAATTCTGAAGCATTTTATAATCCTTTTCAAGCAAGTCAGATTCAGATTCTTGTTCTCCTGAAGTAACTTCAACTCCTCCAAGACGTTTGACCTCAACCCAATTTTCAGGCTGATTCTTCTTCATTTGAGCTATACGAATGAGAACAATTTGCTTGATAGGACAATCAGCATCACCTCCATCATGATGTTCAAACACCAGAGAGGAAATTTTTTTATTATTTTCATCACCAGATGAGAAGACAGCACACTCATTATCTTTATGGACTGGTAACTATGTATTATTCAAAATCCAAATGGTGATGTTGTTAAAATGAGCCTTATCATATCACATACACTTTCGACATCAAAAATAAAATAATATAATAAATTAAAACGAACCTGTTCACATTCTTGACAACAAATGGGTAGAGAACATGTTGAACATTTTTTCTCCTCGTCAATAACCAAACCACAAGCTAAACATTGTCGGTCAGGAAGAAAAGGACGACAGCAATGCGGATATGGGACATGAAATAAAGGATCCTCTTCCAAAATAATTTCTCCCTGTCGAAGATCTCGAGTAGCAATGGCATTTCTTATTTTGGTCCCTTGTCCGGTCTCTACCTCGACAATCCTAATAGGTGAACAGGATTTCTTATGGTTTGGCCAGTCTATATTTTTTGACGTAAAAACAACATCCAGTGGTTTTAGTAGACTTTTTATTTATGTATATAACATATTATTATGATTTTAATTTTTAATGCAGCTGACTTCTGACTTTTATAATATTATATTAAAATGTGTTTACACTACCTTGTTTTTGATGTTCAACACAACAGTAAGCGACCATATAACAACCGGAACACTTTTTTAATTCATTTTCGACCCCACAGACTTGACATTTCTATTGTTGAAAAAACATGCAAAGGAGACAAATAACAAATACATTGATTATACATTATACATTATACTACAAACTACAAACATGAAATACGATGATACTTAAAACTTAAAGTATTGTGTCTTACCATTTTGAATGTGCTAACTGGAATTGATTTATTTTAACTATTGATCAACAAGTTGCGTCCTAAAAGCTGAATTCTTATAATTTTCAATACAATTAAAAAACCAGACAATTAGATACTTTTAAACTCCTTGTCTGGTATTAAAAATAAAACTGCAAAATACTGAAAAACGAAATTCAGACGAAAAATTTCAACGATGATTCAAATACATAAATTGTGGGAAATTAATCTCCAAGTATGTCTGGATGCTAAAATTTTGATTACAATGTGGAAAAAATCGGCTCACACAACACATATGGGGAAAATGAGAAAAACAAACGAAAATATTTTATCGATTATATTAAATATTATCATTTGTTCATTTTATTTGACATAATTTTTGAAAAGAGTACAACCATCACACGATTGCTAATACTTATTTTATTACTTAAAAATTCGAATTTCTAAGTAAACCCACTCAGTCTACTTACTTACTTGAGAGTTCAGAGCGTTTTCTCCAAATAACAAGCAAGTATTTATTGAGAGCATGGACGTATTTAAAGTGATGAAAAGTATTTTGGATAGGATTCCTGAACTTATATAATACATGAAAATGCATGAATTAAAAAACTCAAACAGCGTCAAACAGACACAGAAAAAGTTGATAAAATTATAATAGTTGAATTTGTGATTCTTTTATTTTAGATTCAAACAAAACGTTGAAACACTGAAAACCACTCATAAAAAATGCACAGAAAACGAAATTTATAAACAATCACTCATTTCTTGCAAAGATCCAGAGCTTCTGCTAATTTTCCTTGTTTTTCCAAAGTCGAAGTGAACCAGCGAAGAGTGTCTATTGTATCTTCATGATGTTGTCCCAATGTTTCCCACTTTTTCTGATAAATCTCTTTGAAGGATTTTTCTGCAGCTTCAAATTTCCCCATGTTGAACAAAACTATGGCTTTCAGTTCTTTGATGATGAGAAGATCTTGGTGATCAGGACCAAGAATGTTTATTTGTTTCTCTTCGAGATCTTGGCACAAATCCAAAGCCTGTGGGAAATTCTCCAGTGCTGCATGGAGAAAAGCAACACATGCTTGAGCTTCCAGAGTCTCCGGGTGATTTTCTCCATGGATTTTATTCTGTTGAGCAAAAACTTGTTGGAACAGCTGAAGCGACTCTTGTTTCTTTCCGTGTTCTAGTAAAACGGTGGCAAAGATCTGTTTTGTCTTGATTGTCTTGGGATGGTCCTCACGGAAATCCGGATGATTTTTCTTCTTTCTCAGGTTTTCTTCAAGTAGACTGAATGATTCCTCATGCTTTCCAAGTTCAAAGAGCACGAATCCAATGTGACACTGTGATTCCAGTGTTTTTGGATTGTTTTCCCCCAATAAATCTGTCTGTTTACTCCACACTTTTTTTAACAAATCCAAACACTCGGAATATCGACGGGTGTTAAAAAGGGCCTGAGCAAATCGATCCATTAAATCAAGAGATGCTTCCGACACTTGAAGCAAATCAAACTTTTTTGTCACAATTTCATACAAGTTTTCTGGAATCTCCCGCTCCTGTTCCAGTATTTCCAAAATAAAGGCCAGAACCTCGTTTTGAGCCAGCTCATTTTTGTTAGTTAAAACATCCAGAGGAGCAATTCGAATACGAATTCCATCCTTTTCAGTTTCCGTTTCAGTGTCAACCTATAAAGATATTTTAAAATGTTTCATGTTATGGGATTATGATTGAACGGTCAGTTTTGAAACTGAGGTGGATTCACAATCGATAATTGAGAAGGAAATAGGAAATTCAAAATATTTCAAAATGTCATGTATATATTTGAAATTTATTGAGTCCAAAAGCTAATTAGAAAACCATTAAACACGTGGGCTTTTAGCAGTTTTTTATACTTTGTTATTGCTTAATCTTTGCATTAAAATTAAAACTAATTTGTGTATTTATTTAAATGCTGGTTTTTTACTCACATGATAACGAGGAGTAAGTGCTGGAACTGACGATAACGCTAACGGAGAAGCAAAAACGACCCCACGACCAATTGCTTTTTTATAAAACCATGAATTTCTCATCATTAAGCCCATCAATGCTGGACTTCGTAAAGCAGCAGCAGCACTCAGTGCTATTTGTTCAAAAAAAAAGTTAACAGTATTAATTATTTTAAGCTTTTTTAAATACCACCAGCACTATTGATTATGTATTATGTATATTGTATAATGTTATACATTATTTTCTATTCTGTGTTAAACATTTTTTAAGTTTACCTGTAACTAAACAGGCACCCCCAAAGTAAGCATATTTGGTGTGAATTCTTTCGCGTACATATGACGGCCACATCATCTGTTCATCAGTACCCGGTTCATTTGACAAACCTAATCCATAATAAGCTAGGACACTGTTGAAAAAATTATAGCAAATTCAATATAATATATAACAATAATTTATATTTTTAATCCTATTTTAAAAACCACATACATACTTTTTTTTATTCATCCACCACAAAAACAAATAATGTGTAAAAACTTGGGTACATAATATAAACTAAAATATGCATATTTTACCCAAGACCAAAGATAGATGCACCAATTACAGCCCCTTGTCCAATATTAAATGCTGGTTGCCTTCCTCTAACTTTATTGCTGTCTCTCAATTTGATATTCAATTTAAAATTTCGAACTGGATTTGATACCGGATTCATTTGGACTTTAAGAAATCCTGTGACATTCGGATTCCGGGCAAAAGTTGAACTTTTGGCCATAGTATTTCGAACTTTCATAAGAGCCGCACGACAAACGTTACTCAGAATGAGCATCTTGAAATTGTTGGAAAAAAAACAGTCTCCTGTAATAGTCAACAACAAAATGAAATGAGAATTGAAACTGAGAAAAATACTTTAACCACATGTATAGTCAAAGAAAAACATCATAATATATAAGATTATAGTGTGTGCAAGTATTTACAATGTTAAAATATTCTTATGGTATGTAATTCCTAATATATCAAATACTAAATGCGCATAAAAAGTATAACGCAAAAAAGCCTTTTATACAAAAAATGAATGATTTATTGTTCAATTTATTTGGATAACTATTACCTGTGTTAAGTGATATAAAGATTAACCCCCAAAGCAGCAGAGTGGCTTGTTTTGTGAAGTACAGTTAATATTTTAGACTGGAACTTTAGAAAAACCACTTAATTTTTTTTTTATAATAATTTTATAATTTCGGATTCTATAGAACTCTCGATTCTTGAGATGAAATTCCTAAATGCATCCACGTTCCTTCGATCGCGTGGTTTGCAAACTGTAAACTGTAAACTATGATTATATTCTATGATGAAATTTCATCAGCAAAATGCTCAAATACATAGCGCCAATCATGGACAATCATGGACGTCTTAAAGCAATTGAAAATAATCTAATGCGCTAAAAATCTACAATACACTATAATTACAGCATAATAATATATAATTCACGACGATTTTAGACATTATGTGAAGAACTTGAAACACATTACACATTACGAATGTGTCTCCGTAAATATTAAGTAAAAACGCCAAAAGATATCTGAAATCTTATATTTCAACTCGAATACATTTTGTTTGTCCCAAATCCCAAATAATGGAATTTTTATTCTTATGTAAAATTGTTCTACACAATGAAGAAATTATCAATACACATTTTGAGATTTTTCAATGGATTCCAAATTCCAATTCAGACTCAAGATGAATTCCCATTTTTAATTTGAGCTGCAATTACGCCATATGAAACAGCAATACTGGCAACCTGAAAAAGAAAATGACGTTTAGAATTTAGCTTAGACTAGCAAACCACAAACCCCCCTCAGTTTCATCATACAAAACGTTTCATCGTACAAAACGTTGGAGACAGAATGCAGAAAAGAAATGAATTTTGAAACTGATATTTCATGCTGGTTTAAATTTTTATCAGAAATTTAAAAAATTAAAAACTAACTGTGCCAACAAATACATAGTTCAACTGAAACAATCCAGCAGAAAGTCCAATAGTTTCCCTATCGGAACAAACTTCATGTAGAATCAAGGGAATTTTTTCTGGTGGAAATTGACAGTTAATCTCATCATGATAAATCCAACGTTGAATTTCAGTAGCCTGAAATGTTAAATTAAAGTCAAAAACAAACTATAAACATGAAACGGTGTGAAATGTGAATGCATCTCATCAAAAACAGAAATAAAAAAGCCCTGAAAAATCTACGAAATAAAACGTAACCCTTTCACGTGAATTGGCAGCAATCATGATTCCAGTGAAACAAATTAAGATGTAATATCTAGAAAAATACAATAGATAATATCTTATGTATAAGGCATCACAGAGTTTATAATACAACATAAATTGAATTGAATTTCTAATATTTGTAAAGTATATTATAAAAATTTACATTGATTGGATGCGTTCAAAAGCTTCATCGCCTTCAAGGAATATAATTAAATTATTGGGAAAGAAAGGTAGACTGCCCAAGTAGTACATCAGTATTAAAAGACCCAAAGCTTGATTTATCAAACGAACTTGATCCTTCAGTTTACGGTAGTTTTTTAATACCTGCACAAAATAAAATTAAAATGCATGCCTTTTTACATAAGAGAATATATTTTATTGGGTCTAAGATTTAGTTTGCTCAATGTTATACTGAATATAAAATACGAAAATGGCAAGAATTTTGAAGAAAAAGGTACATACAGAGCGAGCATTTGGATAAGGTTCAAGGTTTAACATTAAATTAGTGATATTCCTTGATGGAATTTGGAGCTGTTTCACAAAGTCTAGTACAAGTGTTCGAAGAACGAATGCAGAGAGAATCGGAAAAGTGTCTCCAAACGTGTTGAAAAGTTGATAAAAAGCCTCCTTCATCAGGAAAAGTACTACTATGAAAGACGATGACAAGTCTAACTCGCCATTTTCAGCAGTGATGTTTGGTAAAAGTGCTCTAGTTTCCACCTCTTCGAGTTTCCAAAATACTGAAAAATCCCAAGAATTGTACCAAGCGTCGTAGATAATTTCAGAGTAAGATACAAACAGGATCCACAGGAGAATTACAATAGTTTTCCATCTAAAAGGAGACTGAACAAATCATAGAGAAGAGAAACAGAAAACATTCTTACATTCTCATCTTACACACCAAACACCATAATATCAAACAAAAAGCATCAACAATTCAAAGCCGTTTTTGTTTTATATCATTATTTATTTATTAACTTTTGAAGATAAATTTGGAATCTCGGATTTCCGTCGGACAACTGTAACTTCATTTGTCTCAAATGGATTTTTCTCAGGATTGAATGACTGGAAAACTCGTTCAAATCGTTGACCATTCACCCAAAATACAAAGATGTAAAATGCTTGGTATGTGATCGAACTCCATTTTTCGGATGTCTTGAAATAACCAGACAGATTTTTTGGGTAGGTTTTAAACTTTGAAAATGTAGATACGACCCGTAGCAAATGGAAAATCAAATTCAGGTTGCAAATTGTCTAAAAAGTCAAGAAGTAAAATATCAATAAAATTATGTATTATTATTTTCTCCATCTTTGTTTATCTTGGCATAATAAATCAGCAAGCGGCACTCGGCGTATGAAAAATGAGATGGATAAAAAACTTTATGAGACTGAAACGAGAGAAAACCTTTTGTAAGGAATTTGTAACTTTCTCCCATTTGCCTGCTTGTAAATTTAGCTGAAATCTATAAGGAATTAAACACAAGTAATAGCCGATGTTGAATAAGATTTCCCACAGTTCGATCATCTCCTCATTTTTCTTTTTGGTAGGTTTAGTCAATTTGAAGGAATTTTTTAAATTAATCCAAAATATTGAACTGCATAACTTCATTTTATGCAGACTATCTGTACTTTGTACAAAGTACGGAGACTAAAAATCTATGTATGCAATTTTCTCTACACTCTTCTATTATCTAGCTCAACTCTCGAGACTGACTCCAAAATAAAATAATCCTGACTCTGTAGATTCAAAAACATCATTCAACTATTTCTCTTTCTATCGATTTCTCTTTACAATTTAACATTTAGCATAGTCTTGCATAAAAAGTACCTTGTACTTCATGACTTTGTTCCTTTTTGTCTCTTGTTGCATGCTGTTTACAAATATTTATCTATTTTTTTGATGATATAATATCACATCTAATATCGTCTTTAACAAATAAATGTTGAATTGAATGCCAAATGCCAACGCCCTGTCTAAGTCAACTCTGCACGATGCGTGATGAAATCCAATTTTACGTCCGAATTCTTAAATTCGTTTGTTTAGCCTATAGTCTGTACTCTATACTATGTATGGACTCTATAGGCACTTAATTAGTCAGCCAAAAAAATAAAAAAGCCAAAGAGAAAGCAGAGAAAGTCGTACAGACTGATGAGCGACTCGCACACATGTAAGTACTATACATTGCGTTTCCCGTCAAATATAACTTTTGAACATAAAAAGATATTTATTTTTTTTTCGTTTTCCTTTTACAAATTATAAGCATGGTTTTGTGTTATGAGATTTGCATATTAATCATTACTGATTTTTTCACAAGTAAAACACTCTTATGAAATTTTGTTCAGTTTTCAGTCGACCTTCAAAAGTATAGTAGCTGTAAATATTTATATATTTATGTTAATAAATGTTAAATTGATTGACAAAGGAGAGTATTTTACATTTCGTTAAAGTTGACACCCGTTAACACTTGAGACCATTAACATGTTGTACATGCATAGGTCACTGTTTACTGTTTACTAACAATGGACACTTAAGGGGTGTCCGACGAGTTAAGAAGCGAGACCCAGGTCATTCGACGTAATTTTTTACGCTGATTCCGAATATGGTGATCGTTTTCTTGAATGGGACTATGTTTTTGCTCAAAATCAAGAAAAAGTCAAAAAATTGAGATTCAAAAACCAGAAAAATTGGTTTAAAAGTTTAAACGGCGTCCAAGTTTTACAGTTCTTCACAATTTTACAAAGAAAAACCAGTTTTCCAAATTTTTCGGTTTTTAAAATGTCCCATTCAAGAAAACGACCATCATATTCGGAATCAGCATGAAAAACTACGTCGAATGACCTGGGTCTCGGTTCTTAACTCGTCGGACACCCCTTGAGCGTCCATTGTAAATATGAATAGTGTCATTGTATTTGTTTCTTTTGTATTATATTTTATGTTTGCAAAAAAGTAATAAAAGGTTCAAAATGTTCAAAGAAAAATTGGCAGTACAGTTTAGACACACATTTTATGTTATGCTTTGATAAAAAAACCCGAGAAAACAAATAAAATGCTCACATTTTGTACAATAAATTAGCATAGTTTTACACTGTTCAAGTTTCTACTACACAGTGCAGTACAAAGTGTATAATTTTCGAGATGCCTTGTGACTCATGAACAGGAACGTAACATGTAATTACAATAATTATATTGCCACATACAGAAAATTTGCTTCACATACAAATGAAAATTATTGTAGATTTCTATACTTTATATCTAATGTGTATTCTAAACTATGTTACAAAGCGTCGTAGACTAAAATATTTACTTGTGTGTAGTGTGTACACTACAAAACTGATTGGTGATTGAATTGTAATGAGATGGGAAACAAGGTGTCTCTTTTTTTCAGTATTTTGTATTTTGTAGTACACAGTACAGTATTCAAAGGTATAGTGTAGTTTTACGATTTGTCAATAATAATAATAATAGTAATAACAATTAATAATAATGGTTCTTATAATCTCAGGAGTCTTAAATGTAAGAAAAATTCGCACCTTGTCACGAACCCTTCCATAGGTATTTCTTATTTTACATTTTACATTCTATTTTTAAATACACCATGCACACGTGTTTTTTATTTTACATACATTAATATAACAATATGTTGAATACATCTGATTCTTCTCTCGTTCATCGTTCATAAATCCTAAATTTTATATTTTCTAGCTTATAGCTCATCTTAGATGCTGCATCTACTTACTTATATGTTTATACAGGTACATCAAAATCCAGTACAGAACGGGGATTCTGGAGATGTAATATTTTGTGTAACATAAAATCTTTTACCAAGAAAATAATAATAATAATTGTAGCATTACATTTACTTTAATCTGGGGTTTCATTTAAAATCATGACTCATGAAGACTTACTGTCTAGCATATCCCGTCAAATTCGTCCAAGAAATTAATCGAGCTTCGAGCATTCGATATAAAATAAGTTTCATCCAAAAGCAAAGTAAATAACACAAAATGAATAAGGATTTATCTTATTTAATATATTTAATGCACATTGCATATCTATGTACATGGGACACATTTTAGGTAAATTTTGTAAAAGCCAGTAGAAAAAGCACCGTTTTTGAGCGTATTTTTTAAACGAAACGTACATACTTATGTAATAGACAAAGGACCTGTACTGGATCTTGGACTTTTCAGTTTTCAATAAGCTACCATATATATGTATGCATAATATGCATTGCATATAACAATGTTAGTAAACAGTTTGATTAAGAAAACTATATATATAGTTTGCGCTTTTTTGTATTGTAATTGTACTGCTAATATGTTATTACATTGTACATTTTATATTCCATATACCACAACCGTACAAGGTATATAGGTACTGAGATTTATACACGTTATATTTATACTTTATACGTTTGTTCCTAGCTCACACATATAATTTGAGTTTCTCCATTTTTCATTAAAAAAGTCTTTAACATTCCATTCTTTGAAAGCATTTCTGTACAAAAATTTTTTTGAGCTTTAAAAGTCATATCAAATGTCAGATCTCATTTTAAAAAATTACTAACATGTTATTCATCATGCCTTTTAGGAGAAAGCAAAAAAATCAAACCCTATGATAGGTATAACACCAAAGTATCATAGAATTCTGCATAAAATACAAAAGAAGTTTTAAGATTTGAGATAAAAGTATATCTACTAAAAGTACTTATAGAGTAACTCCGTAACTTAGTTAGTCCACATCAAACTATGATGTGTAGAAAAGAGCATAAAAAAAACATAAAAGATATAACAGGCAAGTTTACATTATAAATAATAATATCTTAGTCCAAGCACAAACAAGGAGGAACTTTGATTTTTTCATAACTTATCATCATTTGTAGACTAATAGGAATACATTGAGAGAATAAAGAATAACATGTTCATATTCAATATAATAATAATAATAATGTTACCTATATTTTACTTGTATTGCAAATTTTATCTATATATATACACATAAGTCAATCTCAATAGAATCTCAATACATAAAAGCATTTTATTGCAAAATATAAAATATCAAACCTCTACTTACAATCACAAAATCTTTGACACCTTTCTTAAACGTGAGGTTGGACCTTTGACTTTTGATTGAAGGGTGGGTAGAATTATTTAAAATAATTGTATATGTAGGCAGCATAATAATATAATATTATGAATTACATATTAGTATTATATTTTACGAACTACGAACAACGCTAATCACTGTAATCTAAATCCCACAACAAGTGAGGTTACGCATAGTAAATATTAATGTGTCGATAATATAATATACTTATACGTACCAGAGGCTATTTTCACTTTCAGAACGTGCCGCACGTCAAAACGAAGTTAGCATTTTAGTGGTCATATTCGGA
>JAQGBH010004179.1:0-17564 GCA_034698265.1 Sminthurinus aureus | reverse complement strand
AAAATAGTGTATAATATAATGTATGTACATAATTAGATGACATGTATAAACTATATTTTATCTTATGTTTTATGCAGTATGTATACTATAGCTATAGGCAGACAATCAAATAATAGGGCATATATATAATTTTTATACAAGATATTTTCTTAGTAAACATATACAGAATCAGTATCTAGAATGTAGCAGTATGCAGTAGATATATATATTATATTAAATATATTATAATGTTACAGTTGTATTAACAATAAGAATAATTAAAATAATAAAATGAGATGCACAAATACATCCACTCATAATATTATCATAGTATAATATTATGTGTAATTATTTCTATTTTATTCTCTGTCTATCGTTTTTCTTATCAAATGATCATGTAAACATAATTACAGTAAAGCATTTTCTTTTCCTTCATTTTTTTTTGTTAATCAACTGTCTCATCTATTTCTTTCATCATTCATCAATCATTCATTGTCAATCCACCATCCGCCATGGACAATTTCCCATTTTCACCCTATATATACTTTTACTCTATAGCATCTCAAAAGGAACTACGATCTAAGTCAAGTATTTTAAAAGTTTTGTGTGCACATTTTGTCTGTGTACAGTGTACACACTACAAACATACTCGCGTCCTTCTAGAATCTAGATAGTAAATATAGTAGTCATTTTAGTCACTGGTTGGATTTTTACATAATATAATATATTTTTGAATAGGCATATTATATTTTATTTATTAGAGAATAGTAGTAATTCAATAAATAAATAAACAATTTGAAAAAATTCTCATTTCTAGATTCTATACTATTTTTACGATGATAGATGTTATACATGTATGATGTATGTATTGACGATCGAAATCTATTAAATATTTATACACATGTACATATGTTGAGACGATGAAAAATACACAATGTACAACAATAATAATAAGAGCATAGCACTAAAAGGGAATTTGCACATTATAAATGTTTATATAGATAGTTCACATATCTCTAGTTTCCATTTTCCATCAATTGTTTAAATATATATAGGAATTATGCATCATTGCTATTATTATTATTATTTCATCTCTGCATACATCATAACGAGAGAGGTGGTGAGTGGTGAGTTGGTTTTTTTAGTTGTTTGAGAATATTTTATTATTTACATATTATACCATACTAAAATTCGTACAGAATATGTACAACAGCAGCATTTGTAGCATCTCCTTTTTTACCTTTTACATTGTAGATATTAATTTTCATATACACATTCATTTCATTTTCATTCCCTTGGCTCTATGTTTTTCTTTTGTTCAAGATTTTGATGACAAACAAGATGTTTAGCTATAATGTTATGTGTTAAATAGATCCATGACCTTACTATATAAACTATATATTATATATACGCATATTTTAGGAGGTATTCTGTATATATTCTGTTAATCATTTTAGAGACAAAAATGTATGTATGTATGTATGTATGCATTACTTTTGTTTTTATACAATTATTATATAATATATAATATAGATTTTTTTTAACATTGTAGATTGTAGAATTAATGACCAGTTGAAATATCCGGTGAAGATTCCCCTTGTTCTTTTTGTTGTGGTTGATCTGGTTCTACTTGTTGCTGTAGTTCAGATGAAGTACTCGCGACTCCTATATTACCTATAGAATTTCGAGAAAGATAAAAGAAAGAAAAAACATGCATGTTAAAAATACATTGGGTAAAAAAATCTCACTTTGATATTTTCATGTCCACAAGGAGAATATTATTTATTCTAATTTCTAATGGATAGAAGACAGAAGATGGTCAAGATTCAAGATCAAGTTGATACAAAGGAGGAAAGGGGACAGATGATAATTACATACATTATGAATTAGACAAACATAAATTTTGAATTTAGTACAGTTGACAGTTTTTTACAGACAAAAAAAAGTATGGTAGAAACGAAAGTCATGAAAATGAAAAGGAACAGAATAACAAAGTAATAGAACAGAGAATAGAAACTGAAAACTGAAAAGGTGATTCGACGCGGGTGTGTGCTAAGTGTTAATATTATTGAAAGGTTTCATATTTCATAATATGGATTTGATTCTTTGTGTTAACATTAGGAGGTTGTTGTTGAAGGTTGAAGATCATGCAAAAAAAGTGAAAGCAGTGTATTATTAATTATATACACAAGGGCTTAGAATAAAATATAGACTATTTATTATAGACACATACGAATTTTTCCTCTGTATTTTTATTGTCCAAGAAGATTTTCACTGTTACTACGATTGTACAACGAAAGGTGCCTCCTAGTACATAGAACACAGATAGTTGTCGCATACTTACCAAAAAGAGCTTTTTTACATTTTCTGAAGAAAAAGAAGTTTTTTGAGCATTCAAAATTGATAATAGATTCATTTTATCTACATATTTGGAGGATCAAGCTAGCTGTAGATTTGCGTCTTTCAAATGATATTCTAATGAAATCTACATGATTTATGTACATTATACATTGTGCGTGTAGGTTTATAGTTTGTAGTTTGCACAAAGCTGCAACACGAGTAAATTTCCTACATTTACGAATTTACGATGTCAACCATGTGTAGAAGAAACGTGAGTGAAAAGGGAAAGGAGTGGAAAGGCTCTTAAATTAGTATCATCCAAATCTTTTCCTCTCAACTCACAACTGCCAACCTTTAACCTTTTACATGTGTAAATACCCCCAACGTTTACTTATTAGACTTGACAACCACAATCGACTTATACAGCAGATACTGCATAATGCATATAATTTGTAGACACAAAATACACAGCCGCATGTTAAATACCAATCTGTAAAAACACTTTTGTCTTTTATCCTTTTCAGCACAAAATTCTATGTCCTTGTAACAACATGACTCTTACCATGTTTGATGTCTGATTCTTGAAGCATATGTCACATTATTGTTTTCTGTTTTCTATAGGTACATTATATTATACTATATAATATATATACAAGACACAATACACAGTACGCAAAACCTACAAAAAAGATACACTAACAACTCACAACACTTTGACATTAAAATTCAGATGGGTGGAGATTTAGAAAGACGAAAAGTGTCAAACGCAGGATCCTTCAGAATTCGGAATTCGAAATTCAGAACCACAGGCTCAGGACCAGACACAATGTAAATAAACAAAGACGAGTCAAGTGAAAACACAGTATAAAAGTGACTATATAGCGGATCACCCAATGATTTACAATGTAGAAACCAGCATCAACGAGGAGAAATGAAGTTTAATCATCAAAATTATGTACATGCATGCAGCATGTATAATGTATAATGTGCATGAAGGCAAACGCCTCAGCATAAACCACAAAGCGATGACATGAAGTAATAATAATAATAATTTATCAACCAAAGTAACTTAAATACGATTAGGACCGCTAGAAAATTGGACGGGAGAGACGCCGGAACAAAAGACAAGGGAATTGCGAGGAGAGAATACAAATGTCAAGTACCAAATGCCAAATACACCAATGACAGACAGGAGACAACAGACGGCATACTATACAAGTACTCAAATTGTTCTACGTATTATTATTAGTCTGGTCTGTATTCTGTATGCTTAGATTCAGTATCTTGAATGCATTTGGTATTTGGCGTTCCATGTTCAATGCTCAATGTACACTGCATTACAATTCTGTAGAATTTAGAAGCAAACCCTTGTTCGATTTCTCTTCTTTTCTTTCACAGTTTTACCATGGGAAGGAACCGTTTCGTTGAACCATTGTAAATATTCACTCCTTCTCATCCTCATTGAAAAGCCAATGTCATTCTAATAATCCACATGTAAATCGTGAGACAAATAAACATGGGCTCAAGACTCAAGACTCCAGAGCCATCAGAATGAAATGAACAGTCCCTCATGTGTCTTCCTTGTAAATTAAACATTTTAGAAGGAACATGGAACAATAGAGAAGGAAAAGTCAGTCATCAGTACAGTAGTGAAGCAGTGCGTGGAGAGTATAGAGTATGAGACCAGCATTGAACATCACAACATTTTCATTTGAACAAACCGTGCATTTTCCCATAAGAAAATTTCAAAATACATAATATACACACACAAGGAAAGAGAACGAGAGAGGGAGAAGAATCCACATCCACAAATACGGAATCGGAAATTCCCTCCGGATGCCCGAGTAAATTCATTCCTCTCAAGTTTTCCTTCTCTCTTACTGCCTGGATGGCTGACTCGCTCATGAGACAGTATGATGTCTGATGGTCTGGTTCTGCTTCCATGTTATTTTCTCTTCTTATCCATTTTCTGCCCTACATGTTCTGTACAAAGTAATGTACTGTGTCAAAACGTGTGTGTAATACGTGGATGTTGGTAAGAAGATTCAACGTTCAACGATTCTATGATTCAGTGCGCGTACATGGAGACAAAGTAATGTAATCCACGTCCATACATTAGTAGTAGGACGACCATTATTATTATTATTATTACTGTTTGAGGCTAGTCATTCTATCTACCCGTATTATTGTAATGTATCTATATTATATATTTCCCGTATTTTCCATTACATGTACACTGCACAGAGTACAGAGGTAGATTCTAGACTCGAGATTCTAAACTTGAAATTCAAATCCGATTTGGTTTCTGTTTCTGTTCCGGATTCTGATTACAATTTGACATCAAAATCCAAACCCGAATTCTAATAGGCTATTTTAATTTGATGGTTTATTTGATCTGGTCACCAGTCACCAATTCAACTCAACCCAACCCAACCCAATTGAGCCAGCATATATATATAATATATATGGTATAATATAAAATGCGAAATACATTTAATGATAAGTACTACTACCAGAAATAACGTATAAAATCCAAACCGAAACGTACAGATAAAAACAACAAGTTGCAACACCAACATTGTACATGTGAAACATGTGTAGCTTAAAATCGTTGGATGTTTGGTCGAGAAACCTAATCCGTTTGAGAAAGGAAATGAGAGAACTAGAAACTAGATGACTAATTAAATATCCTTGTCATTACCGGACTTTCTTTCTCTTTCTTCTCGGTATTGTTTCAACTTACCCACACCCAAACAACCTATACATACAATGTACAATACACACAAATAATAAATAGGCCGTGTTCAGGGTTTGTGTTTTATTTATTTGCTTGTACATAGGTTGTATATGTTTTATTGTACTATTGTATCATTGAAACTCTCTATTCTATTCTCCATGTCATTGGCATTAAATTCTGGGTATTAAACTACATCAATATTATCATACAACATGTTTGCATGCATGCTCTATGTATGTATAATATAAACCTTCTAGTAACATTTGATGCCAAAGATCGACCTCCAAATAGATACAAAAAAGTGTTCTGCAATATTTAGGTAGATGTAAAACTTTGAGCTTTAAATGATTTTACCTAGGATCTAGAGCTTGGAACATGCATAGAAAAAAGAATGACAAGTCAAACTATTCCAAGTTGCAACAGATGTTTTCCCCTGTTCAATGTTCAATTTAATTTACTCCTTTGTTTGTATTCTTGATTGAAATGTGAGTAGACTCTGGACTCTAGACTCAAATTGTACGTTATTATTAGACAAACACTCATCATTCATTGCTCATCGCTCACTGTTCACTGCACATGATAACATATAAAAGACAATATTTTCATTCCTAAAAGTTTTCATAACCTAACATTATTTATTATTTATCATTTACAATTTACATCAAACTCGATAGTAAAACGAAAACGAATGTGAACACGAAAATGAAAACCGCAATGTACATTGTACAATGTACAATATACACTGCATGGTCGTAAAAAAAGATCTCATATGAAAATGATAGCCACAGTACTCAGTGCTCAGTACAAAGAACAGAGAGCGACGAATAAAATGTCTTTTTCTATTTTCTACACTTCCATATCTTGAAATTAATGGAATTCCATAAATCATCAACTGGAGGCGTAGAAATGAAAATACGGGAGAATTGCATGGATCTGTGGATGTAACGTACATTGGCATTGTACAATATCTTTTTCCATTTCTCTTTCTCTCTCCTGTCTAGTCACAGTCACAGTCATATAAATTTTTCTAGAATCTAGAATCCAGAATCTAGATGCTTCAACCATCACCATCGCCATCACAATTGTGCGCTCTACGCTCTACGCTACGGTTCGAAATTGAATTTTGGTGAAAGTCCCTACTGCCTACTGCCTACATCAACATTGCATTTTACTGAATTGAATCATACCGTGGAAATGGGATAACCAGAAATTTACACAATAATCATTAATCATAATCATAATAATAATAACTTGTTGTTGATGATGATGAAGCAACCTACAGCCCCACAACCTCCAGGAACGACATTGAATATTTGACGTTCTCCATATATCCTCTCTATTTTCTATAGACCATAGTCCATACAATACATAAAATATGGACAATGTAAATATGGTGTATGTTTTGTAAATTGTAATCTATAATGAAGGAACGTCGTTTAATTTTCCTAAATTTCGACATTTTGAACCAGTTACATTGCGTTTCAAATACTGATGAATACATCTATCGTCTATGTATTACGGCAACCATCAACGATCAACGAAGCAATTTTATATTTTATGCATCATTGATTTTGCTTTACTATATATGGAGTGATTTTAATGTGTTTCATTTTTTTCCTAGCAGATAGTAGGTCTTCTGCTATTATTTTAGAATCTAAATTCTAGATTCTAGATTATTTCGAAAATTCTATCACAATTTCTACCGTCCTAAATTTTCAATATAATATTTGTCTAAAAATACGAGCAACCATCCAATGTTCCATAGTTTGAGGCCAAATACAAATTTACCCCATCACAACTGAAACTAGATTCAAAATTCAACATTCAACACTCAAATAACCGAAACACACCAGAACTGAAAGTTGCGACGGTTGAAACATGAAATACGAGTTGAGTGGTTCAAAGAGACATCCAATACCCAATACATGCCCTTGTTATACGTAACCACATGTAATATTCATCCGATATTCAATCTAGGTTGTTTCTGAAACGACTGGGAAATAATCACAAGGAGGATCAGGAATCAAGAATCGGAAAATAAAACTCTAGAGAAACTAACATGATAGATATCTAGAATCTAGATAAAAGTTGAATATAAAATGATGAAGATATTGATTTCAAAAGTAATCTGGAAAAATAACGAGAGAAAGATGAGAGATGAGTATGGATAAAATAGATGTTATGTGACACCCTCGTTTAAATACCCCTCTTGAATAAAATCACTGTACATTGATATGGTTAGACTTGATGAATCCCTACTTGGATATTATATAATTTTCCAAGATTATAAACAATAAATAATACACTAAATCTTACATATTATACTTGTACATACTACATCGACGGCTAGTATTGCATATTGAGTTATGAAGCATAAAGAGAAAGTATAGTGCGTATGGAAATATATTATTTAAAAAGGAGTTTCAAATGTCAAAAGATCTACAGAGAGAGAGAGAGCTAAGGCGATCAATGATGCGTCGTCTCGGTAATGCTTTTTTCGAAATCCTTCACAGTTTTACATTCATTATAAGCTTTCCGAGCTTAGACTGAAAGTCTTTTAGTGAAAGATAATTGATTGCTTTACGTAGCTTTAAGCTTCAAGCTTTGGGATTTCAACTATAGCGGTGTAAAAAATCAAGAAGTGGATCACTTAAAATTCCCTTGTGGTCTTAAATAAACTGTACAAAGAGTGAAATAAAATTGAAGTACTAAGGATAATATCAAATGATACAGCTGGATTTTATACAGATTCAAAAATCTATAATCATAATTCGGAATGAGAATGAGACTCAAAACCATAACCAATAAAGAAACTATAACACGAAGAACCAATACTGAGAATTGAGAGACTAAAGTGAAAGTGAAGTATCTTTTTCCAGTAAATTTTTAATTTACTTTGGCATTAAGTATTTAACATTTACCATATCCACTGAAACTTTATAATTTATAATCAATTGAGTTATTTCTTATGCAGAACGCATAATGACTAATGACAGCTTATCCACTTTTTTATCAGGAAAAATACATTATACACACAACATAGCATTGGAATTTTCAATGCTCTTATAAGATGACAGATGATACGAAATCGACTTGAGTACTAATTATAATACCTTTTCAATTTTTGACCTTTAACCTTTACCTTTTTTAAGCACCAACTGAATGAATCCAGATTCAATTCAATTCAAATACATACAACACAAAGTATGAATAGAAAAATATCCTTTGTTTCCCTTTTTAAGTTTGACTCAATTCATAGTAAAATAGTAAAAAAAATACAAAACAAAAAATATTTTAAAACTTCCAACTTAAAAAAAATCACCGTCACTGCCAAAAGTACAGTTTTAGACAAATAAAATGTAATAATTAGATACAAAAATATAGCATCATATTTTTAACTGAAAATACCATAAAACATTCACATCCCTGTGCGTTGTGCTCGAAATTTGAAACTATAAAATAAAAGGACTGCAAAATAAACTCATAAAATTAAAAATGCTATAATACACAATACACATTAACATATGCTTGACTCTTGACTCATCATACATCATACATTAACTTATTGTGTGGACATGATTTGTTTGTTGAAAGTAGTAAAATATAGTAATAACAATAATAGTACAATTCATGATGACGAGAAAGTGAGAAAGGAGAGAAGGGATGAAAGGATTAGCAGTATTATTTTAAGTGACCTTTTATATGTTATGGTTGTAGATTGGAGATCGGAGACAGAGAGAGTCATACGTAGATCCTTCTTGTCTTCTTTTATAGATATTTTCTATATGTTGTTTAATCGCCGTCGTCGTAATCGTATTTGTATTTGTATTCGGATTAGTCGTAATGATGTCATGATGATGAGAAATATTGAGTACTTTTTTAATGGTTAATGACATATAAATAATTATATCAGCATTAAATTAAGTTATATATATTATTTTATATAAAAAAATTGTACGTAGCCGTTGTCATTATCATGGTGATAGTCTTCGTCGTATCAAGTATTAAATGTTGAAGAAGTGGTAATTAAGTGGCATTTTGTTTTTTTTTTTATATATTTAGTTCTGCATTCTACATTCTATATTCTAGACGAGTATATAATATATTTTGTAGTATGGAGGATTAAAATTGATTATTTTCCAAAGTGAGATCTTCTTGGCTGGAGACGAGTGTAGCAGCAGATCCAGTTCCAGACGACCACATTGCAGCATCAGCTGTTGTACTAGTGGCAGAAGAAGAAATGTGTCCTACTCCTTCAAGTGAGTCTGTAGAGGTAATCATTCTGCCTCCAGCAGCTCCTTCACCACCCGATGATTTCTCTTCGCTTGATTTCCCGGTGAGTGAGTCAATAGAGTCACCCATTACATTCCTTGCTGATGAGGAGGATGGAAAAGCAGTAGTAGTAGTAGTAGTGAATGTAGTATTAGCGGGTAGTGCCTGTCCACTTGGAAGTTCTAAAGAATCCGTCATGGCTTGGTTTGTCGAATTGTCTTGAGTGGATAATCCAGTAAGAGAATCAATCATTTCATTCCTTGTACCACTTCTTCGACCTCCTACTTGCTGTTCTTGTTCCTGTTGTTGTTCTTCCGATTCATCGAATTCTAGAGAATCTCGAGAGACTTCCATTAAATTCCTTTGCTCATCTAAAGAATCACCACTGGACGTCATTTTGGCATTAAAATCCTTTTGTGGAATGAGAGGAACACTTGAAAAAGAATATGGAGGTTGAGGCTGTGATGAAAAACTAGAGGAGGAAATAGCAGTAGTAGTAGTAGTATGGATAGTTGTTGTGGCAGTATAATTTGAGGGTATTTTGAATTCTAAGCTGGAATCTGCAGAAGTAGTACCCATAAGGTCACTACACGTTCTTGTTTGTGTGAGATCATCAAACTGACTTGTATCAGTATTTGTAGCTTCACCTGTTCCTTCTGGAGATCGTGGTTCTATGAATGTTGTTGAAAAGTAGATCATTGGATCTACTGAAATTTCCTCATCTCCATATTCAGGGATTTCTGTAATTTCAGATGAGTCTTCAACCATTTCTTCAAATTTCTCAGAGAACATTTTCATCATCTTGTCATCAGCAAGTTCCTCATCTGCATCGTAAGGATCCGGTTCCCCGTACATTTCTGTCTCATCTGACTCCTCTGAGACTTGTGATTCATGACCTTCTTCAATTTCAGAGAGAGCAGGTTCATCCTTGTTTATTATCTTGTTGGGATCTTGTCCATCCTCTCCATCTTCGAGGAGAACGGCGGATTCTAACCTTTCAAATTCATTCAGTGATGAAGAGGACTCTCGAGAGGCGGGTCGAGGTTTTTCACCGTTCCCGTTCCCATTTCCACTTCCATTACTGTGAATACTTCCATTTCCATTCCCATTTCCATTCAGTCCATTCCTCTCATCTAGTGAACCCATTTCAAGGCTGAGGACGGATTTTGGTGAATTTTTCAAGGAACCTTCCTCTTCAATATCTTCTAGTCGGGGCATGGCTAGTGTCCTCTCATAAATTGTACCAGAACTAGGATCGACGAGAGAGGAGAAGGGATCAGTTGATGATGGGAGTAAAGATGGGTCATCGTCGTCGTCATCATCATCATCATCATCTCTAAGATTACCACCACCACCTTGTTCAATATCAAATGAAGAACCGGGATAGTAGACGATTCGTTTTCTTTGTTCGGGTTCAGGTGTGATGGGTCTTTCAATCGGATCATCCTCATCATATGTTTGACTAAAGAATAAATCTGACATTTCATCCGTTTCTTCCATGGGAAAAGCAATTTCTTTTAGTTGTTCATCCTCAATCCTCTCTTCAATACCATAGAGAAGATTTTCACTCCAGGATTGACTCTCCACACGACGATGAGTTTTAACAGGTCGAGCAGTAGAAGAAGTAGTAGTAGTAGTAGTAGTTGTTGTGGAGGGAGAATTGTTGAATTGTTGAGTGGTAGAAGAAGTAGTAGTAGTGGAATGTATAATATTTCCTGTGGGTTCCAAAACCATTATATTACCTTCTTGGTTATCAGCAAGTTCCGGATCACCACGAACTTGAGCCTCATAAGTTGTCTCGACTTGGGTACACACTGTTGTTCCACTAGTTGAGGACGTGAGGGTGACGGGAAGTCCAGTCAAGCTAGGATCATGGACAGTTTGTTGAGCCTCACAATGAACAGATCTTGATGTTGCTCCAGATCCTTGTTGGCCTGGTTCTCCACTAGTTGTTGTGGTTGTAGTTGTTACAATAGTTGTCATTGTTGTACCAGCGCCAGATCCAGATCCAGGAATAGATCCTTCTTGTGACTGTGATAATGACCGAAGACTCGTACCACCATAAGTATGTCCTTCCTCCTCATCTTCATCATCTCCTTCCTCATGTAATAAACTTCGACCTAGGTCAATTTGACTGGCTACTAGAGTTTCAGAGCCCGATGCATCACTTGACAAACTCCCCAAATAAGATTCTGAGGAGGAACCAACAGATGCAGCAGAAAGGGCAGTTTGATACTCTGAACCGCCAGAACCAGAAGCTGGGATTGTCGAAACTTGACCCAGGATGGAGGAATCCCAGGATTTTGGTCGTGTTGGATCATCATCCGAACTTCTTAGTGTTTGATCCTGAGCTGTGAAAAATTCTCCAGAGGAAGAAGAACGGACTGAAGTTGGACATAGTTCAGGTGTTCCTGTACCAGTCGCATTTGCAGATGAGTCACCTCTATCAGTTCCACTTTGACCACCATCTCTTCTTCCAGATCCAGAATCAAGGTACTATTGTGAATTATTCAAAGATAAGAAAAACAACAGGACAAGATTAGAATTTTTCTCACACAATCATTATACAATTTTTTGTCACTTTAAGCTTCTCTATTTTTTCATTCTTTTTTACTACATATGTATTACTAACACAAATAACAGAAACACTATATATTATATATAATATAATTTTCTGTTTTTATACCATTTCTTACTTGATTTTGAATTTTGAATATAGACTCATATAAACGTGAGAAATTTTCCTCATAAATACAAAAAACAAGAGTCTTACAAGTTTTTCACGCTTTTTAAAGAGCGAGTGATCCTTTTATATCTTTTATGTACACATATACATACACACGCTACATAGACAATAGACCAAGATGTAAGGTGGAAGAATGAACAGGGAAAAGTTAAGACGATAGCTAATATTTACTTAGATTTTCTTCCAAATTCCGAGTATTACAAAAACAAACAAAAGATAAAACTGTATATAATAATATATCAAGAAAAAGAAAAAATGATGTCAAATATATTACCAATGAAAAAAGAAAAGTATACTAAAGTATTCTACATTCTACATAATAATAATATAATATAAAGTCATATTTTATACACTGGATGATAGGAAAAAAAGTTGAGAGAGTGTTTACCTTGACTGGTTCAGGTGAGCTGACGTCTCCAGTACTTAACAGTTCCTCATCCGTTATGTCCACACTTGAGTCAGCCTCAGCTCCTCCAGTTGTTCTTCCCTGGGTTTGTGCGGTTGTAGTTCTACCGGCTGTAGTAGTATAGGTAGTAGTGGTACCTGGTTGCTGTTGTTGTTGGAAACCACCATCCGAGGTCGTAGAAGTGGTACTTGTCGTCATTCGAGTGATGGAGGTTGTCATGCCTTGCATTTTTTCTTCCAATTTGGATTCAATCTCTGAGACGAGAGAAGTGGCAGCATGTCGAGCAACTTTTTCTTCATCCTCAGAGTCAGTTGATAGGGATTGAGATGGTTGGGATTGTTGGGACCGTCTTCGTGGAGGAAGTGGTGGTGGCCGTGAAGCAGTGGATGAAGAATTTGAATGTCTAGAAGGAGGAGATGGAGATGGTTGATATATAGGAGAGGCAGAGGATTTTGATGAAAGTCTTGGTGAAGATTCTTCATGTTCCCTCTCTGTAACACTCTCCACAGCAAATCTACCACCAGTACCAGTACCAGAGCCGGAGCCGGAGCCAGTTTCTGGATGAATTTTCTCACTAGTTTCAAATTCACTCTTTTCCAGTGTTGTCGTCTTAACTCGGGTTTCAGTCGTGGTCAATGTTGTTGAAGTAGCATGGCCGGAGGGGTCAATATCCTTATATTCCTCACGGAAAGTCATTTGTTCTTCCAACTGGTAGGTTTCTCTACTCTTCTGTTCATGATGAATATCGGATGGTGTGACGTTTATCTCCTCTGCATGACTCACTGGAATTCTGTATCCTGTTGGCTGTTGTTGTTGTTGGGATTGGGATTGAGATAATTGTGGAGATGGAGATGCTTGAACTTCCACTCGAGTATCTTGGTCAACATCATCATCATACTCTTCTTCTCCTGGTTCATCCGTATCTAGAAATATGGCTTCCTTTGTTCGTTCAATCTCATATGGACTTGGTGTACGAAGTGGAACCTTTTGTTGTTGCTGTTGTTGTTGTTCTGGTTGTGAGTCAGAAATACTTGAACGAGGAGCAGTCGAGTCAATCCTTTCAACACCCACAAAAGCAGTATTCTCAACTCCTTGATTAAAATCTTCAATGGAAGCAATTGACTCTCTCTTCTTCTTCTCCTCATCATCCTTTCCCTTCCAGAAGGTTTTCCTTTCCTCAAATGTACCCACACTGTCAACGACGCGAGAAGGTGAGGCTGACACATCTTCAATTGTTCTCACTCCAGCTTGAAGAGCAGAAGCTATATAAGTACAATCAAGAGAAGGCCACAAGATACACATCCATGTCCACAAGAAATTTCACACACATATTCATGTACATTGAGTCTGAGTCTTTAGAATTTTCAAGTACATTATTATTTATCTATCATATTTCATAATAATGTACATAATACAATAATATACAATACATTATACATTTCATTGATATCATAGAACGTTGACTCATCCGTTCATCATCATAACAATAATAATAGTTAAAATAATAATTAAAGGTATAATAAATCATAAACAACGAGCACAAAAATAAAAATATAGACATGACGCTCTATAATAATAATTACAGTAGTAGTAACATTTGTGATTTTATCCACACATTGTGTGTGTGGATTGTGTAGACAAAATTGGCGTACATGTGAATGTGAAATGGGAGGAAAAATTGTAACATTCATTCATAACAATAAATAAATAAATAAAATAAAATAAAATAACTTACAACATCATGAATAATAATATATAACTGATAACATAAATAAATAAAAATAATACAGGTAATAACTTAAAAATTAACAAAATTTAAATAATAATAAAAATTACACTTTGTAAACAAAAAAAAATCATGTCGAATAATAATGATGAGTTTGTGTAGCGTAGTAAAATATGATGTACATTCTCTGCTTTTCTACCCTAAGCTTTTATATTTTCTTGTACATTGTACATTGTACCTGAGAAATTATGCCATTTCCTCAAATCATGCATACTTTAGAATTATGTATGCATAAAAGATGATTAAAAGCAAAAACTTTGAAATATTTAAAGTTTATAACATTTTTCATGTATATCCATTCTACATTTGTGTGCGTATATCGCCTTTTAACTTGTAAAATGCTGTAAACCCTGCAGAATCCTTTTAATTTAGGTTGGAGAAAAGAGAAAATAACTCGAAAATGAAATGTGTCAAGTTCGTGTCGTATATTTAGTGTATGTATGTATGTATGTAGTTTGTACTTGTGTGTGCATGGACTACTAAAGTGAGATAAAAAATTTAAAAGTGTAGGATGTATAATTATGTGTAATGTATTATATATCTACCATGTAAACTGTAATCGTATAATATTTAGTACTTATTACGAATACCAGAGGAGTAAAGGAAGCATTAAGACATATTTTATTGTGTGGTGTTATTGTGTATGTATGTGCTAGACGATAGACGACCAAAAATAAGAACAGAAGAGAGGCTTTGAATCGAAAATGAAATTGTATTTTGTTCCCTATGGATGTATTATTCAACAATCCAACATGTGGTTCCTTTCTGCTTCTTCATATTATCTTTACATTATACATGTTATACTTTCTGTACATTTTGAATTTTTTTGAACTACGTACAATGTAGATATATGCACTCTTCGTCTTCTACTTCATACTTATTACTATAATTTTCGCACCACAATTCACAAAACATCATACAACATACAACATCACACTACAATTACACTAAATGAAACGGCGAATATTTACAAGGGATGTATAAATTCAGAATTTAGCGAATACTTATTGCCCATTGCATACGAAAAAAAAACATTTACATTTACACACACCTTCTCAACTAGTATTCATATCATAACCATACTGATACTCAATGCTCAAGTCTCAAGCCTCAAATATACCGTATTTTAACCGGAATAAAGAGATGATTGTTTTAGTTTCCACGCAGAATAATATACGTTCACCTTTCATGGTTCGTGTACAATTTACATTGTAAAATTTCAAATACTCGGAGATGTTACCGAAAAAACCATTTCACGCCGTTTTCATATTTTTTTCTTTTTAACTTTGAACCTTTTCATGGTGTATTTACAACAATCAATAAGCAGCAGAAATTTCACTATAACTCATACATTACTACAAAAAACATGTGATTCCAAATTCGGAGCAATAACGCTATTTTAACTCTTTTTTTTTCTATTAAAAATAGTACTCATGATTACCATTAAATTTTGTTGTTCATGCGAGCATTCTAACAGTAAACTACAATACAGAACTTAACAACATAATATTTACATTATCATAAATTCCATGTTCCATAAATCGGCCGATGACATTAAAAAATTTTGAAGCTTGCTGTACTCGTATCGTATCGCACACACACGACATTTTCGTTTTTCATTTTAATATCATTTATTTTCAGAACACAACGCAAAGCAAGGCAAGAGGGAGAAACTTTAATTGACAATTGTCTGTACAACAGTAAAAAAATCCACTCTTGAAAACATTATATGATACATTATTAGACGTTGGTGGTCGGTGATATGTAATCGTATTATTTCATGTGTACTTTTTGTACCTCAAACCTCAAGCCAAGTCAAACCATCAGAACATAAACATAATAATATGTGATACACCATCATACCCAAAAATAAATTTTAGCTCAGTGAACCATAATCCCTAGTCCATAGTACAGTATGTTCCGTTTCGTTTACGCTTCCATCACCACTATATTATGTCATACTACACAATGGAGAGAAAGTTCAAGTGAAAGAGTATAGAGAATATCGAATTTGAGGAACAAGATTCTCTAATATATATTATACATGAATGTACATTGTGCACACTATGACGACAGAGAAAAGTGTCATGTACACTGTAAACTTGATACGTCCTCTTATCAAAGTGTCTGCAGACAAGTTACTTTGTTCACTTCATTTCATTTCATTTCACTTAACGCGCTCCACTGAACAAATAACCTAGCAACTAGCATCTAGCAATACATGAAGAACTCGCAGTAATCAAGGACAAGGAAACATAAAAAAAAAGACAAAGAGGAAACACGAGAAGTGTAAACCAATAACGACCATCCAACCGACAACCGACAGAAAACTAACTCCGCTAAACTAGAAACTAGAAAAATCCCCAAACTTGGGTTTGGTTTTTTTTCTAATCTGGACGTGAGTATAATCCTAACCCAAAGTACCATCAGGAACTCAATGATAGGAATATGTCAGCAAAAATAGGAAAATGACATGTCAGTGGCATAAACTGACATAAATGGCATAAACTGGCAAAAATGGCAAAAACCTCCATTTGGAAAGAAAACTCAAAATTACATGAAAATTTTACTGTTTTGTTTTGAAAGACTTCCAAGAATTTGTAATTTAACTTATGAGTTTTTAAAAATTTCTATGGCATTTTCAAAAAACTTTTGAAAATTTTGAAATTTTCAAATAGAACAAAACTTAATTGAGTAGCATCTCTTTTTAAATTAACTATAAACGGAACATAAAAACACTTTTTAGAAAAGACTTGAGCCTAATCCGGAACCTGAGCCACTAAAAAATTAAAATTTTCGGTTTTTGCCAGTTTATGCCATTTATGCCACCAAATGGGGTTTATGCCATGCCGTCATTTTGCCAGTTTATGCCAGTTTATGTCATACCGCATACCATCATCATGCCAGCTCCTATCATTGCTGACAAGGTAAGTTTTTCACATGTTACCTCTGGATTGAGCTGAGACGGGGCACACTTGAACCTCTACCCACATGTACTTCAACACTAAGGGCATTTTACTGTATTTTCAAAAGCCCAATTTTTATGAATATTTGAATTGTTAAAATTTTGAAAAAATCACTGAAATTGGAAATGAACATTTTCTTATGGGATTAAACTAGGGAAAATTTTGACATCAAAGGCCAGTTTACATGGTCAGTTTTTACATCATCAGTACATACTTACAACTGTACATTTAAATATACAGATGTACAAATTTACGTAGGGGATTGCGGGGCATAAATCCGCATTTTAAACTTCATTTAATTACAATTAACTGAGAGGTTACATGCAGACGTT
>JAQGBH010004178.1:0-17567 GCA_034698265.1 Sminthurinus aureus | reverse complement strand
AAAAACTTTTGCGAATGATTTAACGCAGACTTTTATAGACTTATGAAAGAGACTCTAGTGATTTACCCCATAGTGCAGTTGTGCACAATACTCGAATATGCAATGGAAAATCCTTGGAGCATTTGATTCTTGATTCATTCATTCACTGTTCATACTTTTCTCTTTTCTCTTTACGCTTAACCATAACATGTGGATGTTTTAGAATGTAGAACTTTTTAGCAGTGGAAATTCCACTGGTCCACAAACCTCCAAAAACACAATGAGGAATGACGAGCATGTTTAAAGTGTATTTTGTATTAAATTATGATAAGGAGATTTACATACGACTAAATCCATTAAAACAATAGAGTAATAATTAGCTTCGACTTAACTTATTACTCTTGGATTTGTTATTTTGTATTGACCAGTGCCAGTGGTAGTGGAGGAATGTCAACTGTGAATTAGGAATTATACAACAGGAGAAAAATGTCGACTGTAGAAGAGTAGAAATGTAGAAATGTTTTGTTGAATTGTGTGCGTTGGAGTTTGTAGTTTGTATCCAGGTTTTCTATTCTAATATTACTTGTTGTAAATATGAGCCTGATTTTGGCTGTTGGCTGGAATTTCGTGTTCCATGTTCCATGCAGAGTGCAGAGTGCAGAGTGCAGAGGTAAGCGGGATAACGGATAAGCACGTAGAGTGGAGAACCGCCTTTCGTCCCTTATCATTCAATTTTGAGATTCATTTATATAAAATTACTACTTTCACTCCACTCCCTTCTCTTTTCCCTCTCTGCTTTCTCCTGTGCTGTGGTTTTCCATGGTGCATTTACGAGTGCTGATCGAAGCTGAGCTCGAGACTGAGCCTGTGTTTGAGCCTCTGACTGCTTTTCTGTAATTATAGAGTAGAACATGTGCGAACTCACTCCAAATGCAAATGCAAATGTGGACGTTCCACATTCCACATTGAACGTTGGACATGGTCTCATATGTAATACCATGTCAAATTCTGTTATGTTATGTTATCTTACAACTTGCGATAGATATGCTACATACAACCTACAACATACAAACTACAAACTACAAAATACATCAACTACGTCATGAATCATGCCATGCACCAAACATGAACAAAATATTCCAAAACTTCCAAACGTCCAAACGTCCAAAACTCAAAAGTCACAACTCAGCAAAACGGGATTTCACATGTAAAATTTTCATTCCTCGTTCTCTTCACTTTGATTCTATTAAGCTGAGTTGCTATTCCACTATTTGAACTTGAGGATTGAGGATTGAGAGCATGCCTTCTGATTTGTACAACAAATATAATATTCAATCCTTTCCCCTCATTCAACTCTCATTTCTACAGGTGAATTTTTCCTCTCAACTGTGGAATCTGAAATCTGGACTCGAGACTCGAGACTAAATTTGTACATAAAAGTCATGTCAAGACAGGACAAAACAGCTAGATTTGTTCATGAGGACACGAGAAATTGCTAAATGTATTTAGTTCTCTGGAGACTCGAGACTCGAGACTCGAGACACATTTGTTTTACGCCTCTGAATATAAAAGACAGTCGCGTGTCTAGTGATTTTTTTTGGAAAAAAAAATCTAAAAATACATGTTCAAATACATTTTTGTCCGTTTTGTAGCTAGTAAAAATAGACTTGTCTACTGTTGTTTTTAAGCCCACCCACACCCCACACACGACTGTTCTAAAGACAAAAGATGACACTGCAAATTCTCAAACAAGCTGTAATTTGAATATTCACAATCTCCACACTCAATACGAGACACTCGACTCTCGACACTAGACACTCGAACATATTCTAAATTCCAAGATAAATTGAAATGGGCAACTCGTACTCAATTTTTCTATCCATTTTCCATTTTTTCTACTTTTCCATTGATATTAATCCGCAATCACATTCTCAATTCTCAGTGACTCGTTATTCCTTATTCCTCACTCGTGATGTTCATTCGTCATTGGCCAATTCTCACTCGCTACTCCTCATTCCTTACACCGTTCACCGTTCCTGTCTCTGTCTCTTTGTCAATATTGAATTGACAGCTTATGTCTTGATTCATTGTTCATTTCTCAAATCTCATTCCACTTGTACCATACAAATACGGAATATCCGTTTAAAATTTGAGTCACGGTTCCAGTTTTTCATGAAAATCTTGAATGTTGACTAGTGAATGTTGAGTGCTGACTGCTGACGGCAGTCTTTTTCCCTCTTTCCACAGATTTGAATTAGAATTTCAGCTGGAACTGGAACTAGAACTGGAGCTGTATTTGGATGTGGACAGTCACCATATGTTGAACATTGTACATTTGATTAGCCTGTCCTCCACATGGAGAACGGAGAACGGAGGACGGAGGACGCACAGCACAACAACCAACAACACACTCCGGGAAAAGGAAAGGAAAAAAAGGAGAAAGAAAGAGAGAGCCACCGCTGTAAATTGTAAATCCTTTTTCTTGTTGCTTTTCTCGGGCTATACACAATACACAATATACAAATACAATGTACTTTGTACATGTGCATGATGGTCATGATGATGCAGTGCGAATGTGAATGTAAATATCAGTAGGTGACTCGTCCGCTCCTGTCCAATATTCTACCATTTTGTACATTGTTTCCTACACGTTCTATACTCTCTACATTGTGAATCAAGATAGAGATGAGAAAAAGAAGAAGAAGAAGGAGAAGACCAAGAGAAACGGAGCGAATCCAAAAAAGGAAGCAGGAGCAAACTGGGAGCTAAAGAAGAAGAAGAAGAAGAGGCGCGTCTGTCGAGAATAATAAGATCTTTGGGAACAAATGAACGAGCTCTGACTGTAAATTTTGTCGCCTTCACTCCACTTGCCCGTTGCTTTCCAGCACAAACCTCCAAGCTCCAACCTCCAAATTCCAGCATACCATGAAATACACTAAACTCTAGACTGTAGCATCCTCCAAAAACATATTCAACATTCACAAACACCACACACTTTTACCACTTCCACAACTCACAACACAACAGAACAGAACAGAACTCTCACAGCTTCAAACAATTCCTGCTTCCAGCTCCATTTTCGCCAATTTTATATCACATTTTGTTGTGACCAGGTTCAGTTTCAGTTTGTCCCAGTTTAATACTCAGTTTATACAGAGTAAATGTAAAACCTCTTCAAGGAAAACAAATCTCCTCCATTTACAGTACATTCAAAATCGTAATCCAAATCTGCACAAGAGTATCAAAAAATTGTCAAAACTGAAAACTGGTCAAAAACGGTCAGTAGTATTTAACTATGCAAAAATGATTAATTTTCCCTAGAAAACATGAATTGCAGACGGAAATTCTAAAGAAAGAAGAAAGGAAATCAAAGGACAGAAAGGGAAACAAAAGTCACAACAATTATCTATGTGGCATCTAGAATCTAGCAAGAGGCGTAAATTTGCAAAGGGCAGAAAATCCAAAATTACAGATACAGAATTTCCAATGAGAAGGTTCAAGATCCAAGATTCTAGATTCTAGACTGTGGATATGCTAAGATGGAGACTTTAGATTCTAGATTCTAGACTCTCGACTTGAGACAAAATTGGAAGCACCTGGGATCTGGGGACAGAATAGCCGTCTCCTTCTTCCTTTAGCAGTAAGCATGGAGCATTGAACGTTGAACATATCGCTTTCCGAGTTGATATATTTCTTTGGTATAAAATGTACACTGTTCAGTTTACAGAGAAACCTTTTCTAGCTTTTTCACACAATTTTACCATGGTTCCATGTGCAATGTACAGTGTACAGTGTATAATTTACATTGTATATTGTAGCTTTGTCTATGCAAATTCCTATGCATATACGCCTCCTTTGTACATTGTACATATTTGGAATTCCGATTCTACATTCTAGAATCTAGATTCTAGATTTGTTTTCCTTTTTCTCTTCCTTCCTCGTGGTTCCCCGTTCTCCGTTCCGTGTTCCAAGTTCCATGTGCGTAGATCTGTGACGTTATTTGTCTAAATGTATATGCTCCACTCTATACTCTATACTCTATATGTTATAGGTTGTGCATAGCCTTATGAGCATAGACTCCTTTTTCCTCATATAGATTTTTGGACCGATTCATTTATATGTGCATACATTAGGTTCTCTCGCGTGTAGAATCTAGAATCTAGAATCTCCAGTTTTTCAGTTTCACTTATTCTCCCAGCCGTTTCATATAGTTGGAGTTTGGCGTTTGGAGTTTGGAGTTTTAGTTCAGTTCAGCTTCCTTTCCGCTCCACAGTTCTACATGTATTCTACTGTGTACTGTGTACTATGTATTGAGCATTGAGCATTGAGCATTGAACACTGTATGCGGACTGGAAAATACAGAGTAGAACAAGGAACAGCAAACAGCGAACAAGGCACAACGGACTACAGAGCAAAAGACAAAGGCGAAATTTAAATACATAAATAAATCGTCGGGAATGAGACAGCCGCCTATTTGACTTTATGGAATGGAATCTTTTTCTTTGTTTTTTTCTTCCATCTCCCCATCTTTCCCACATCCACATTCACATCCACATCCACATCCACATCTACATCTACATCTACATTCACATGCCATTACATTACACTTCCTTGACGCCATTTCTCGCTTTTTTCTTTCTCTCTCGCTCTCGCTTTTTGTCTTGGTCTTTTAGCTTTTGCTTACATTTTGGTCTCCAATACGAATACAAAACAGGATACGGATACAGATACAACTTACTTTCTTCACACCAAAAGGCTGGACAGAAATATCTTAGCTAGATTCTTTTCTAGCACAGCACAATAAAAACATCTTTACTCTTTACTCTTTTTAGTCTATATTGTATACATTTTTGGATAAAAGAGAAAAGAAAAAAGCCTAACGAGACATTTCACACTTCACACTAGACACTAGACACTAGACACTTGGTACCAAAAGAAGACGGCAAAATAAAAAAGAAAAAAAGAGGTTGGTGATAAATCCCGATTCGGTTTGAAATGTAGACAACGATTAAAATGAGAGACAGAGGGAGAAAAATAAAGGGGAAAATCATTTAGATTCTGATGAATCCATAGAAAAAACATGAACAAGAACGAGAGTCAAGAGTCAAGAGACGAGGATTTTCATGTCGATTTCGGAACTACCATGTTCAAACGACTCGAGGCTCGAGAGAAGAGCCTCAACACTCAACACTCAACACTCTACACTCTACGGTTTTGATTACTCTCGACTCTTGACTCTTGATTGATTTGCAAGAGAAATGTGAGAAATTTAAATTTCATCAACAAGGATATCAAATTTTAGCGAAAGAAGCCAAACGGAGTCAAAAGTCAATGTGATTTTGTACTTTGTACAGCCAACTTTTTGTACTGTATAACTGGTGTTCTTCTATAACTGGTGGGAGCGGAAGAAGCGGCGGATGAAATATAAAACGCAGTGTGAAATTTGAAATGTGGGTTGAAAGTTGAAAAGTGAAACGAGAAACGGGAGAGTTGGGAAGTCGGTTAAATTCCAAGAATATAGAATATAGAATACAGAATGTAGAATCAGAATGAAAATGAGAATGAGGAGGAGAAAAATGAAAAGAACTAGTTTTACAATTTTACCTATTCTTGTTTCATGGATGCTGCATGTTCCATACTCCATCTTCTATCTATAGAATTTTGTGGTAAATGACGTGAGTCAATCAATAAAAATGTCCTGACTCTCCCTCGTGACTCTCTTTCCTTGAGCCTACTCGGAGATTCACTTTCACCAGTAAGAAGAGGAATACCATCGTATTATTTTTCTGCATAGGCGAAACAGGAACTAAACGTACTCTGTAGACATGTAGAATGTGGAGTATAGAATGTAGACTAGTTGATAGTAGAAAGTGCTTTTACTTTCACTCCATTCTCTTTTCGACTTTCACCACTTTCACCACTTTCATTCCTTTTACTACTTTCTCCAGCTAGTCTATCTGTCTCTCTCTCTCTCTTTTATATGTATCTATCTATCTGTGGAGTTTTTGAATCTTGAGACGTGTCTAGAGGGAATTCTATAATCAAGCTTACTTCCTTCCTTTTTCCCCAGTTGCTTTTTTCCACTTTCTCCAATTCTTCCTCTCCATTCTCGAATCTAGAATCTAGAATCTTGAATCTTGAGGCTCGAGTCTCTAGTCTCTAGTTTATCCTGTTCTCATCTCTCTACTCGCTCCGTCACAGTCTTCATTCTTCATTCTTGATGCACTTGTACTTTTACTTGTACTTGTGCTTCAGCTTGTAATTCCGTCTAATGTATCAAAGAACAAAAACAAGAGAGAAGACCAAGACGAAAACGTAAAGTGAAAACTAGAACTAGAACTGGATCCCACTTTCTTCTCCGTTTACAGTCATTTTTCTAATTCCCCGCCCGATCCTCATCCTGATTCTAGATTCTAGATTCGAGATTCTAGGTTGCTTCAAATTTAGAGTTAAAACTCTCCTTATTATTTTACCTCCTAACATATTCAGATTCAGATTGAGGTTCATCCACCATTCACAATTAATGAAAGATTGAGACGCAACTCGTGATATAATCTAGATTCTAGATTCTAGATTCTGGATTCTGGATGTTCTAGGTAATAATTCAAATAGTGCGTTTCCCTCACATCACAATTCACAATACATGATAATAATCATTGCTTTAGTCTGGATTTGGTTCTGGTTCTGGTTTACCTACTGGATTTTACATTTCACTTTACTCGTGCTTTTACTTTTACTTTTTACTCCTCTTCTCATTCTCATCAGCATCCTCGTTCTTCGTTCTTCATTCTTCATGGTTCAGCTGCTTCCGCGAAAGAGGAAGAAGAGAAAGAAAGGAAGGAATTGATTGATGCGAAAGCATTTCCAGCAACCCACAACCTTCATTCTCAACCATTTTCAAATGTGGGAATTGAGAAGGGAGAATGAAAGAACCCGGGAAATTCCAAACTCCAAACTCCAAATTCCTAAAGCTTAATTCTTAATTCTTAATTTGGAATTTTGTAGACACCAGCACATTTATGGAAGCCATGCAATTTTTTACGAAAATAGTCATCAAAAACCAAGTCTCATGCCTCAAGTCTCATGCCTCAAGTCTAAAGTTGTGACTTGTGGCTTTTGACTTTTGGCCTATGGAATTTTATTCCTATTCATTCTATATTCCCAAAGACCAAAGATAGGGAACACCCAAGTTTTTACATGTACAATGTACGCATAAATTTTGTACACACTTGAAAATCGATAGCGGAAACTTGCGGTTTCTAATTACATCGAATTAAATTGAGTCGAATTGAATTGAATAAAGTTGTCCTATTTACTTTGCACGTTGCGAATGTCTCGTCTACAGTCTAGAGTCTACAGTTTGTAGATTCTAGGTTCTAGTTATTACAATTTAATAATATTATGGCTATGAGGACATTGGACTTTGGACTTTGTACCTTGTAAATTTTACATGGATTGGTATACATTGGTATACATTGGTAAAGGAATTAAGGGGAATGATAAAATTAAGTAGAGTTTGATGTAAACAACGGAATCTACTTTTGACTTGTTCAGTAGTAGTAGACTGACGATTACATGACGAATGTACAATGTACATGTTACATGTTCGCCTATGCACCTTGCACAGAATACAGAAGGGAAGAGAAGGGAAGAGGGCTTTTCAAAGAGTAAACAGTAAACAATGTAGAATGTAGAATATAATTAAGGTCAATGGAGAAAATTGATTTGTGGTGAATTTCTGTATTGAGTGGATTCGGTAAATTCAGTCAATTGAAGCAGCTGATGATGACTGAATCAATGAAATTTGTACATTATACATAGTATACATGTCCTCATCCACATCAACAAACAATCCACCGATATAGACGTAGACATTTTAACTAGTAAATGTTACACCACACTCGATACTCGATGCTCGGTACTCGGTACTAGGTACAGATGATAAATTATTCGGAAAATGAAAACAAGAAATAGATATCAAAACGACCCTAAACCATGTTAAACACACATACTAAATACTAAATACCACAGACAACCGACTATACACTCTATATTCTACACTTTAGACTGTATATCCTTATCTCATGCAATAATAATGAGAGCTTGGCGGCCCACAGGAGCCACAGCCACAGCCACACCGCAACTTTCCTCTGTACACTGTACAGGTATTTGCATACTTGCAGTAGCTATGCTAGTACATACAAATAAACTGGAACTTCAAGCTTCAAGTTGCACCACTTTGTACAATGTACATTTATCCGCATGTCCTCTACTTTCCTCTGCTATACAAAATACACAATATTTGGATATATCCGCATTTGGCACATGGAGAATGGAGATATTTATCAAGTATCAAGGCATAACCATTTCACGGCCACAACTCGGATTCCGATTCCGATTCCGACTCTAGAGCTGACTCTCAACTTATCACAAGAATGTATCTTTAGTTCAATGTAATATAATAATATTTAATATTTAATACATAATATAAAACTGACAACTGACTGTGCACTGTGACATGTTCAATGGCTATTGGAAATATTATTTTGTATTATTTTCTACTCTTTTATATTCTATGTTTCATATTCTCTGAATGAGAAGGAACAAAGTCATTGGTCATTGTGGAATGCGGAATGCCGAATTAGGAATTATTAGTCCAGCGTTCAGCGACTAGTTAAAATATTTACTCATCGATATCACCAATGTCAATGACTACATGGAGCCGGTGCCGATACTGATACTGATACTGATGCCGGCATGGCGAATTGGTTTTTGCTTATTGGATTGGCCTCTTTTGTCTTTTGTTTTCTCCCTCTAATGATTTTCATCAAGATACAATATACGATACACGATCCCCATGGAAAATGAGCTAAAAATAGAAAAATAGGACTAAAATCAAATTGATCAAGTCTCATTTCTAACGTCTATGTTATAATGCAGCACATTACCACTCTTTTAAAATTCTGTTTGGTGGAATTTCGCAAGCTGGATGTTGAATGCCGGATTTAATGTCATTTAAGATTCCTTTTAGGTTTTTGACATTTAATTTGGATCCTGACTCTGACTCTGACTCTGATGCTGATGATGCTGATGCTGTTGCCGTACTAAAGCTGATTCCACAGAGACAATCACAATGAAAGGAAAATGAAAGTGACAAGGACAAGACAAGGAAAACATTAAACTGAGTGTGTAGCTGGTGTTCACACCATGAAAACGGCAATAGCAACAGCACGCTCATCAAAGTACTTTGTTTCTTTACGAGCTATTAGGAGCATTTATGATGAATGATGAATTTGTTTATGAATAAATACATGGAGGTTTTAACGTTGACGTCTCTCCCAGTATTCTGCCTTTCTATGAATTTCCATGTGCCATTGTCAATGACCATGACAAGACATTGACATGGCGTATAGAGTATGAATACAGAAGTAGAGAGAACGGATGGCACGGCATTTGCTCCGGGAACCTGAACCATTTAAATCGTTAAATGTAAAGTAGCATTTAGGTGCATTTAGAGCATTTAGAGTTTAGAGATTTTCAAGGCTTCATCCAAGAGTCGGAGCAAGTGCAGGAGTTGGAGCTAAGCAGAGTTCCAGAGTACGGGGGAAAGGTGAACAGGGAACAGGGAACATTAAAACACTGGAGAGTTGAGAGTCTCACTCCCATTCTCTTTGTAACATGCTAACATGTAACCGTTGGCCATAACTAAGCTAATTAGTGTGACGATAAAAGCTTTTCTAACTTAGTGCTCTGCTAAATCAATTACCTACAACATACAACCTACATGTATCCCATACATATATACATATATGGTAAAGTAGAAAACAGTCTCAACTCTCAACTCTTCACATCAAGAACCCCGTAAAAGAGCAGTGGGAAATTTCCTCCCTTCCACTTCCTTCATTACATTAAAGTACATTGTCCAAAAATACAAAAATACAAAAATACAAAAATTCCAAACTAGAAAAACACGAGTAAAATTTCAAAATGACTTGAAAATAATTTTGAACCTTCAAGTTTCAAATTTTCTGACTTTCAGTTTCCAGTTCTCTAGAACTCTACATGTAGAATTTAGAATATGTTCCAAAAATCAAAAACAAATATCTACTCGAGCTCGCAGAGGTAAAGTCAAAAGTAAAGCACAAAGCACTCCCAGTTTCTAGTTTCCAGTTGCCAGTCCTTAGTCACTGGCTGGTGGAAATGCAAGCTTTGTGAAAATGTTAGTCCATGTGTGAGTGTGGAGCGTAGAGTGTCGAGTTTAAAGTAGTGAGTTGAGAGTTGACAAATACATGTATTTTAATGCACATATTGTAAATTCCTTTGGTAAAGGGGAAGCAAATAATAAAAGATACACAGACACAGAGAGAGAGAGAGAGAGGAGGGAGAGCCGAAATGTCCACAAAGTCACACCGAACACTGATTCATCATTTTTCTATCACCAGGAGATTCCAGAACCACAACCAGATCCCGATCCAGTTTCAAATCCACATTCACATTCCCGTTCATCCACTGGAGTCATACCCATACTCCTACTCCTACTCCTATTCGTAGTCATAGTCAAGTGTATCTTTTGTAGCTCGTCTCATGTGTGTCATGTGTGATGTGTGGAAGGAGAAAGCTCTTGAAGTGAGCTCATAGGAACAGAATAGAATAGAACTCGAATAGGGCTCGAGGAATATTTGTACAATGTATAGAGTCAAATATCAAAACTGCCATGTGTAATGTGTATATTATAGCGAGTATTATGTGTGTTTATTCATACAATTTCCTCTTTTGGCTCCACTCAACTCAAAACTCAACTCAACCCGCTTCGACTCAATTCCCCATTCTCCATTCTCCATTCTCTATTCTCTATTCTTCATTCTTCATTCTTCATTTTTGATGGTCGATTGTGGATTGTCGATTCTCAATTCTCGATCCTCAATTCAACTGGATACACGATACACGATATAGGATATAGGATACTTTCACTCGGTCTAAACTCAACTCGATTCAACTCGACTTTTTTGGACAAATAAAGAAGCTTATTTGCTCCCGCTCCTCTATATATATGTATATACATACAGTATACAATGTACTCTATATACAGAGAGAAGGGGTGGAAATATAATACAAATTTGAAATGTGAAATAAACTCTCAACTTTATCCTCCCACCCTCAACTCAACTCAACTCAACTCAACTCAATACTCAATATGTCAGCCTTCCAGCAGTCAGTCAACCGTCGAGAATCCAGAATCCAGAATGGAGCGTCAACCGTCCATCCCATCTTTTTTTATTGTAATACACCTTCACTTTTCAATGACTTTAACGTGGGCAACGCGCCGGTACTTTTGTAAAAAGTAAAAAGGAACGAGCAACTTGCCCACTTCTACTTTCATTCCAAACTCCAAACTCCAAACATAATTATATACGCCATTTTTATGTATTATGTACACATGGAAAAATGTAATACATTTTATGTGGCCCATTGTATTCTTGTTTGTACTTGATCCCTCCTACACATGTGTACACTGTACACTGTACACAATCAACAATTATATTTATCTCGATCTGCATCAACGATCCTAAGAGCGAGGATCCAAAATCAACACGAACAACAACGCACAGCGCACAGCCACCTACACCAAAATCCACAACGTCTAGACTATAGACTCTAGGCTCTAGACTCTAGACCTTCCTCTCATATTTTATCCTTTGAGCAACTATTTAAAACAGAACGACCGGAGGAAATTATTGAAATTCTAGGGAAAATTTAATAAAAATCCTGTTTCAAAATGACAAGAATTTGCATCAAATGTCATGAGTCTAGATTTTAGATTTTAGATTCTAGATTCTAGAGTCATCATGATATTACAATTGGTATTTGAAGAAATTTTACATTTTTGTCTCGATTTTTGATGCTAGATCCTAGATTCAACATTAAAAATCCAGAGTGTCTAGTGTCTAGATCTAGAGTCTACATTCTACATACTCTGTACTCTGAATATTGATCATTTAAATATTGTTTCAAGATTATCTGGCTGACTGGATGGATGGTTGGATAGTGGATAGCCGCTGGCTCTGGCTCTGACTGTGACTCTCTCCCTTTGCCGTTGGAAGCTCCAAGACATGGTTTGTTTTTATTTTGTCCATGTTTGTACAACATTCAATATTATACAATGTACAATGTACAAAGTTGATACTGATGGAAAAATGCGGATATGATATTTGATTACGCACACAAAATACACAATATTCATATAATATTTTTGTCCAGGAAGAGAGGAGCAAAAAAGCAAGTTGGAGATACAGCTCCAGATCCGAAACCGGATCAACATCAGGCTCAGACTCAGCAGTCCTAGTGCTAGTTCTAGTCGTCGTCCTTGTCAGAGACCGGAGGACTCTAGGATCTAGGATCTAGGAGTCTGACTTTGGGAAATTTATGTGTATAAACAATATACATCGTACACACTACACACGCAAAATTCAAAAGCTGAGGTAAAGAGGAAAACAAAACCCGGGCAGAAAAACAAGAACAAGATGACTGAAATTATTCCATCGATATTGTTTTCCTTCAACTCTTAAGCCTTGCGTCTAGACTCTAGATTCTAGATTCTAGATTCTAGAATCACTCACTCACCATAATACCCGAATATTTTATTTCTCCCTGTTTCTGTTTTCCCGACCCGGGGTTTTTTCTCTACATCTTCTATCTTCTATGTACATGTTTATCTTTATCTTTCGCCATAATACATCATACATACTACATACTGCATACTGTACTCTATGTGAAAAAGGTCATGTGATATGACTTTGACTTTATGTACTTTTTATACATTTTGGCTATGACTATGGCTCTGACTCTGACTCTGACCTGGAACTGCATGAAGGAAGTTGAGAGAAATGAAAATGTGAGGAACTCAAGTCTCACTGCTCAATGCTCAAGACTGTAGACTGACGACTGACGAATTGAACAAGTGAAAGGCTCGATTGTGCAAACATAAAAGCAATTCATTTTAGTGCCTCTAGTCATTTCATACATTTTTCCATATTACTCTTACGATCTACTCACTCACTCCTCACTCCTCACTCCTCAAGTATCAACTAAACATAAGCTATATTTTCATAAAAACCTGAAACTCGAGACTCGAGACCCGAGACCAACAAGAAACGACGAGACAAGAAGGGGGAAAATTGTATTTTTATACAAGTCCCATACTTTTCCATACAACTACATGAGTACACTGCACACTGTAAACTGTACAATGTACATTTTACATGCATAATATTGAGAATTGAGACTCAAATTTCTTAGGCAAGCTTTCAACAAATATTTTGAAAAAAAAGAGTCTCTTGAAATTTCAAATGTTTACACTAAAAAATATAAAATATCAACAAGGGACTCAAAGTGAGGAAATGAATACATAATAATAATATGAAATATAAAATATACATTATCCTCTGCAGCATCCATGTTTTCTGTTTTCTCTCTTGTGTACAATGTTGGATATTAGTAAAATTTGAAATGCATCTAGAATCTAGAATCTAGAATCTACGTATAGTTTTTCCAAAATACGTATTGAAATTGAAACACATTGAAATTTTCCTCCAGAGCAAAAGTTCCAAGAAAAGTTTATCTCTACTTTGTAGACACAATTCTTCTCGTCTTTTTTTCTTGGTAATACATAATAGTTTTTAGATTCTAGATTCTAGATTCTAGATCTTAGAATTAAATGCAATTTGGGATTCATGGAATTTTATAAGATAGTTTGATGTCGAAGAAAAATGAAAATTATGCGGATATGAACGGTATGAATTTTGCATGAAATGATGAAAATATATGAGAGGTTTTTTTTGGAAAAATTGGAATGAGGATGACAATGATGAGGTTGATTGAGGTCCGATGACCTTTTGGATGTCAGTTTCAAAGTTGAGCTGGTGAAATTTTAAAGCGCAGTTGATCTCGATGGCTGGGTTTTGGTTCAGGATGAAACAGGAAACTCGATGGTGATTTCGTAGTTGTTGATTTTGATTGGTTGAAGGCTAAAGTACAAAATTTGTTGAAAAAAAAAATGACACAATTAATAAATTCTTACCAGAAGCTGATGAGGTGGTGACCCCAAAAATGAGTATGGCGAGAAGCCACAGTCCAACCCATAGCCTTGGTCTCATGCCCTTTTCAGGGCAAGGGAAGAACCTCTTCCGTAGCCCAAGACACGAGATGGCGGCAAAAAACAAAGGGATGGACAACTCCCAACAATGATAATATGAGCTTCCACACGTCCACTTCTACATTTTTACATGATCCAATAGCCAAATTTGAATAAATATGAAAAGAACACAAAGACAAAAAATACAATAAAATTAATATATTATTAAACAAATTGGAATGGTCTTACGATTACGATTACAGCGACGGCTATTCAATTCAGAGTGACTTTGATTTGAATCCAACAACAAATTCAGATCCACATCCAAACTCATTCTTCTTGTTCATCTTTTATTATTATTCCATTTCTCCTTTTTATTCAAAAAGGAACTATTATTTGTGATTTATCAACACTGGACATTGGACATCCGACATTCTGTCCCATTTTTGAAACAATAGTAATAATAATAATATTATTATTATTATTATTATTTTTAGACAATTAAAATATTATGCACTATTCACTGCACTTGATTTGAATTTTGAATTTTCAATTTTGGCGCACAATTTTTATCTTGCTACAACTCTTCAAAGCAGCACCAAATTTAGAATTATCAGAATTAGAATCGGAAATGCTTCATAGTAATTTCCGGTGTATTTGATAATAATAAAAATAATAATAATGATGATGATGATTGCTCCTTAGTTTGCTTATTAATTTTATTAATCCCATCTTAATATTTATTATGGTAAATGGTAAATATTGACACTGCACCATCAACAAAATATTATTATTATTATTATGTAATCCAATTTACAAATTTCAATTCTGTTTCATCCCTTTTTGATGTACAGTGTACACACGTTTTTCTGAACACTCAATTTTCATCTCATTACTTTTCAATTTTCAATAATTCCATCTGTATTTTCACAATACAAAAACTAATACACAATAGAGCAACAAGAGCAAGTTGAATCAAGAATCACATTTGCGGTTGTAGCTCAGTTGAATATTTTTTATCATGGAAATTTTTCATTTGTAGTCAAATGAAAAATATATTATGAATTCAACATGCAACTTGGGCTCACTAATGTTGAACAAGTAGAAATTAGAAACTAAACTGTCACGCCAACGCCAATGCCAATGTGGAGAGTGACAGTAAATTTATAAATGTCAAAGTCAAAGTCACCACAAAAATCGGAAAAGGGACAAAGCGGATTTTGCCCTTGGACACTGCTTGTGTGATTTTGTCCTGTATCTTCATTTGTATTTTTTGTATTCATTTTTGGTGGGAAAACATTGGATTATTATTTTAATAGTGAGTAGACGGCTGGATCGTCATAATAATAATAATAATAATAATGATGCCTCATGGCTATTATTTTTGTTTATCTGCTTTTTTCAACAGCGTTAGCTTTTAGCCTGTAGATTGTAGATTTTAGCCGGCTCTCCACTCTCCACTCTAGACTCTTGATTCTAGACTTTCGACTGTCGAGCTGGATCTCGTTGTTTGTTTTCCACTTGGGATTCGATTCACAATTCACACACAATAAAAAAAATGTGTAAATTTTTCACTAGTGCAAAGAAGTGGGAAAAGATGAAGAGGAAAATGTAAAGTGAAGGTACAAAAGAGAAAAGTTGCAATCTGCGAGTTTACACTTTCTCTTATTTTCTGTTCTACATCCAAAATTCAACTTTATACTTTATGCCAATGCCAATGATTTGACCTCGTTGTACTTTTGCTCTGCTGTATTTTATTTTATTTTATGTACTATGAAATTCAAATTTGAATTTGAATTCAGCAGCTGGAACTGGAACTGACTTTGGATCTGGAGCATCACGATTATTCTAAAGAACAAAACTTTAACTTTCTTCTCGATTCTAGACTCTAGATTCTAGATTCTGGATTCTAGATAAACTCTTCACCTTTTCTTCACAAGTGAGTAAGACAATGATAATTTTGCACACTTTTCAAAGTAAGGAAACATATTTTGTTTTGTTATTCTTCCCCCACCACCACAACTAACTTTCACCGTTTCACCGTTTCACAACTTTACTACTTTTTCCTCGTCCATCCCATTTTCACCATCTTTCTCGGTATTTCTACCTCACAATCTCCATTCTGGTTCTGGATTTTGGATTCTACATTCTAAAATCCAAAATTTTACTGTTTTACCCCTTACGACTGGGGCTTGGAATTGGATTGGACTTGAAATCACAAATCACATGACTTTGAACTTTGAACCAACTGGAATTTTAAATTTTATTCTCCCTTTCTCAAGTCAATTTTCCGATTTTCACGATTTTCTAATTTTTATTTTCAAGTCTCAACACTACACTGACAAGTTTACGTTTATGTTTTGACCTTTGACCTTCTCTTCACTCTTTGGACATTTCCACAGAAATTCCACACTTATTCTTTATTCAACCCTTTAACTAATTCCACTGAAACTTTTTGTATAAAATCACGAGTACTTTTTTAAATTTACTAATTCAAATTCAAGATTGACAATTTATCGGCTTTATTTAATAAAGCGGAGCAAGTGTCCTTTGAAAATTCATCGTGTCACAACCCACAATCCACAATCCACAGTTCACAATCCACGATTCACAATAGAACAGAAAATCAAATTCAAATTCAAATCCAAGTTGACCACAGCCAAAAAGGGAGGATGAATGGAATCTCGTTCCTTCTTTGGAGAAATGGAGAATGTGGAAAGAGAGCTTTGTCTTCAGTGTGACCAGCCGTGGAAAAACTCTGGGTGAAACTGAACAGAACAGAACAGAGCAGCGTGGAACAGCGATTGAGTCGGGAGTAGAGAGCCGGAGAATCAGAAAGAGAGGGGGAGAGAAAACAACGTTGAGCATTGAGCATTGAGCATTGAGCAAGCGGATGACATAAAAAGCCTTGCATACTCCATACTCCATACACACAATGCACAAGGCACAGTAGCTCCAGCAAGAACAGAACAAGAGAAGCAGAGAACGGCGTATAGTATAGAGTATAGAGTATAGTTCTCGTAACATTACATTACATTAGCCAGCGTTGGAACTTGGAACGCAAGGCAAAACGTGAACATTTTGAGCATTGAACATTGAACATGAAATGCTCGATGCAAAAACTACAACTCCAACTACAAACTACAGAATACAATCGTACAATTTTACACGCTACACAATTCTGTCGAGTTCTCTGCATCTCTGCCTCTCTGCGTTTTGGTTTTGTTTCCTCGTTGATGGTTGATACACATAAATATGCACATTTTCCACCGTTTTGTACAGGCATAAAAACCCTCCAACAAAAAATAACTACCAGTCAATATCGTTATCTTGTTCGCTCTTGTTCTCCTTTACACCCTCTGCACTCTACACTCTACACTCTACACTAGGGTGGTCCGTTTCGCACAAACGTTCGAAAAGTCAACGGGCCCTTGTCTCAAATTGAAGACATACCCAT
>JAQGBH010004177.1:0-17568 GCA_034698265.1 Sminthurinus aureus | reverse complement strand
ATTGAAAACCATGGTACTCTAAATTTAGTTCCTTTTATAATAAATGGGATTATATACAAGCACTTTCTACTGACTGTTAATCATTAATCAGGATTAATTAAAATAGTGGTTTTACACGTGGCTTTTGATTTGATTTGAAATTTGAATAGTACAAAGTACAAATTATTTTATATCGTTTTATCCATTCTTATAACTTAGTTTAAAGGTTTCTCCAAAAGGTGGGACCATCAAAAATTAGTACAAAAAGTATACTAGTAAGTAATGACTACAGTAGTTTACTTAAAATTTTATCGTTTCATTTTCAACAATGAGACAAAGGGAAAGAGGGAGATGGGAGAAAGGGAATATTTTGAAAAATATTGGTAGTAAAAAAAATGATTTTATGACTATAGTTGAAACAGGTTCCTTCACTCTGTAGAGTGTAGACTGTAGACTTTAGACGTGCTTTAGGAAGAAATGTAGTACGATTTGCCTCGACGAGCTTGAATTTTCCAGTCTCAACTGGAACTAAAACTAGAGCTCAAGCCAGAGCTCGAGCGTTTCAGCTTTAGTCTACAAAATGTGTGAATAAAGGTAAAAGTTCATAAATTGTAGAAATGGAAAGTAGAAACTGAGGCTGATAGTCATGTTGATGCTGATGCTGATGTTGCACTTTAGAGTGGATGGAAAGAGTCCCAGCGGGGAATGTGGAATATTATGAAGCTAGAGACTCGAGACTGGAGACTGGAGCCTTGGACTAAACCACTGTATTTTAGAACTGATATGAAAAACCAAACCAAACCAAAACCCAGCACCAAACCGGAATCGAAATCGGATCCTAAAGGAAAAGACGTAAGCAAAGAGAAAGTTACAAAATGTACGACGACACAAGTACATGCATCATACAATATATGTACAGTGTTTTACATATGCACCGTACTCTGTAGTTGGAATACTGGAATATGGTGGTGGTGCATATTATCCATGTTTTTTGTCTACGACGATCCTGGGTATATCGGTATATCTGGGTTCGAATAGTAAAATGGTAAAATGGTACTCACATAAAGTTATTATGACAGGACTACAGATATTAGTACTTCATTGACCCATATAATTTCCCATTTCTTCTTCTTATCTCGAGTCTAGAATCTAGTGTCTCGATTCTATGTAAGTCACCGTACTCACAAGTCAGTACGCGTTGAGAGTTTAGACTTGAGAGTCGAGTGTAAAGGGGGAAAGCATTCACATTCATTTTTTCCTTCAGTCTCTCTCTCTCTCTTTCGCTCTCTCTCTCTCGACATATAAAGAACTGAAACTGGAACTGGAAAGAAGAAGAGTGTTTTTTCCACTCATTTCATTTCATGGACATTTTAACATCATTCCATTCCATCCTAAAAAAGAGCTATGCCTTCGCTTCATATTCCCTCCAGTTTTTCCTCCTTTCTTCATTTAGTATACATTCCATTTTCCATACTTGATCCACACTCTATTTTCAAAAGTCACGGTTCATCTCCTAACTACTTTTGAAATAAAGATGAAATGGTGATGATGATGATGAAGATGACAAATGAAAAGGTGATGAATGTTGAATAAGAATAAAAATATACAAGCAAAATGAATATAGACGTAGAAATGAAAATTCTAAATTCATGTTGTCAAAATACTTAGTATTTTATCACCACCACCTTTTCTTTCAAGTCGAGAATTTCCAATCAAGAATCGAATTAGAATTCAAATGTTTTTAAATTTTTCCATAAAACTGTTGGTGAATTGAATCTTTCATAATAATAATAATAATTAATATGACGAGGGTGAAGAATCACCACGAGCTTTATTACACCCGTGGCAGACGTGGAGTCGGAATCGGACAATGACCTTCAATCCATAAGGTTTAGAATAAAGAAATTCTTGGTCATATACATATGAATAAACTATGAAGGAACTGGGAGTTAGTCAAATTCTAGAATCTAGACTCTAGATTCCAGATTCCAGATTCCAGATCAAAGTCAGGACAAAGAAAAAAAAACATTCAAAACATTTTATACATTATGTACATTCACTTGATGCGGGGATTTTATTTTCTGGCTCTGTTCATCTAGTTGAAAACTGTAGGTAATAAAAAACCTCCTTTGCTTTCAGTTTCTCTCCTGCTCAATTCTAGGCTCTAGAATCTAGAATCTAGATGCTCCATACATTCTACAGTGTGACATTACTTGCGTACATAGTACATACAGTGTACAGTGTACACTGAGCACTGTTACACTATGTGTGAAAAAAGGAGGAAGGAAGTAGGTGATTTTTATTCCCGTCATAATCATAAAGTGTGTCAAGGCTACGTAAAAAGGAAAAAAATAAAATCTTACATAATAACTTTGGTCGTGCTTTATTCTATTCCACCTTATTTTTCCTCCTCCCTTTTCTCCTTTTCATTTTCCATATGAAAAATGTACATACATGTATATAAACTTTATTATTATGATCATGAGAAAATCCCTTAAATTACGCCATATTATCATCAAAAAGGTTCCTCCTGAGCCTTCTCCACACACTACGCTCTACGCTCTACACTCTACACTCCACACACCATTTTCCATTTTCCATATTCCTTTATATGCTTTCTCCATATTCTCCATAAACATATCAAACATCACAAAGAGTTGAAAGACGTAGCTCGTACATTGTACATTGTACATAGATTGGAGCTACATTTGAATTTCCAACCTCCAGCCAGTCTCAGTTCTACGCATTTTCCACCACAATTTACGTACTCCACTAGTCCAGATTTCAAGGGGTATTTCATGTTCTTATACAAGTAAAGTTGTAGACATGTCTAGCACGCAGTGTCTATGTGAAACATACTGAAATACCTACAATCTACAGACTACAGACCAGACATTTGTCAAATGTTTTGAATGTATTTTTCACCTTTCCCTCCCATCTTTTGCTTGTACAGTGTATAGAGTATAGAGTATGGACTATAGGCGGTTTGATACCGAAGCTTGAAGATTACGCTTTACGCTTGTGGAGGTGCAATTTCTCTTGCTAATGGTACATTTTGTTTTGTAGATTGTGTACACTGTACATTGTACATTGTACAATGTACATTTTATCTACTACACCTATTTGTATTTGTACACATGAGGATAAATGAATATTTATGGTGGGGTTTGTAGTTTGTAAAGGAGAAGGTATTTTTATTTATTATTTTATTATTTGTGTACATTTATTTATATTTCCCCTCCTTTATACGTCTTGACTTGTGAATACCCGCTTAAAATGAGTGATGTGGCAAGGGCAAGAAGAATGAGAATGAGAGAAAGAGACGTGAAAAGCCGACATAATATTGTATAACAGCTGACAACAATATCAACATCAGCATCGACATCGACATCAATATCAACAAAAGTAACAATAACAATAATAACAAGAGCAATAACTCATAAATTTCTATTTTTATTCATTCCTATTTCAGAATCCAATATCCAAAATCCAAAATCCAATGTCATGAATGAATATGTATGTAAATGTAGGCCAATTTTCCATGTATCCTCGAATAAAATATGAACCTTTACAACGTACATTGTACATGGTTCGAACAAACGAAGAGACAGTGTTCCAAAATATCAAAATAAAAGACTTGTATCTAGAATTCAGAACCCAGAACCCAGAATATAGAATCTAAAATATAGAATCTAGATAAAAGCGATCAAAATACGATAAATTGTCTTTGGAAATATTTTTCCCGGAATAATGACAAAAAAGTAGATGTATACTCGAGACATGTATTCTTGACATTGCGGAGAATAATACGAGAAACCCGAGACAAGCCACTCGTCCTCTTGTCCTTCTTTCTACAATTCCTACAAAGTAAAATGTAAATACAGCTCAACGACAACTCGACCTCGTATTCAGTATTCAACTGCCATACAGAATACACAACAGAATATTATATTTTTAAATGCTGCTTCAATAACCGTGATGATACCACACTAACAAAGGCCGACGTATCGTAGGCAAACTTAACTCAACTCATATCTCACAATGTCAGAGCACAGCATAGCATAGCGTAGTGTGGGCACGTGCATTTGTTTGGGTTTGTTTTCATACGTAACGTGAATGCTGGTGCACATGGATGGAAATAAAAATAACATGAGACGGAGACCACGTGGAAAGGAGCAGGAACAGGAGCAAGTTATGTGAATATTTTCATATACTTCTAAACTCTAAAACAGATGGGAAAGAGGGAAAGAGGTTTGGCTGGTTGGTTGTTTGTTTGTTTGGTTTTGTTTGGTGGTTCCGTATTCGGTATTCGGTAGATCCACCTTTGGATGAAAAGGTGTGTGTGGGATGTGACAGGCATGAATTTTCTCCATTTCTCTGTCTCTCCCTTCTTTCTCACTCACTACTCACTACTCACCTCTCAGACTAGACACTAGACACTAGACACTAGACAGTTGAAGCTGACGTGCACACATCGCATCGTGCATCGTGAAAATGTCAAGTGTCTACCAAAAAAAATTCCATCGTCTCGAGTCTCGAGTCTAGAATCTAGAATCTAGAATCTAGAATCGAGAATCTAGAACCACAGTCAAAAATAGACGAAAAACCAGAAACCAAGAACCACAAACAGAAGCACAGCACGAGTAATAATCATGAAAAATACAATGCGTATGCAAATGTATCAAGGCGATGGAAACTCGTACATTCCATGTGTCAAACAACAGAGAGCCAGAGGACCTGAGAACCAGATAAAGAGAAAACAAGAGACGGAAAGAACGAGAAAGGGGAAAAAATAGAGGAAAGATCAAAAAGAAGAAAGGTGAAGGAATACAATGGGAACGGTGAAAATAAAAGAGAAAGTGGAAAGTAGAAAGTAGAAACCAAAACCAAACCAGGGAACAGGCTCAAAACAGCAAGTTGAAACGGAATATGACAAGCAATCTCACTCTGTATTTCACTTTGTTTTGTTTGTCAAAACTTGAAAAACTATCAACCATCAACATCAGCATCAACCATCAACCGTCAACTGCAAACTCTCCACATGAGTAGCAAAGCCAACTTTTGTCTATATTCTACATTCCAAATTCTACATTCTACATTCTACATTTTTCATTCTACATTGTATAAATAATACACGCACACCCCACTGAACTGTACAAATCGGTTCAAAGTTGAAGCAAAAAAGGGTTAAGAGTTTTCCAAAATTCTATTTTCTTGATACAAAAGGAATTTTAAAAACCCTGTGTATTCACAGGTATTCCTATTTCCTTCATGACTACATTTATGTCATGTTTGGAAGTTTATGAGCATGGTCTTCCAAATTCCAAATTCATTTCCAAATCCAACTGTCTTGGAAAAAAAATTATGGTGAAATAAAATTCTATTTTTCATTTTTAAATCATTACCTTGACCTTCTCTTAATCAAGTAAAGTATACAATGCACCACACAGACAAATGTCAAATGTCAAATGCCAAATGTTAAATGTTGCCATATACAATGTTCAGCATTGTAAATGTAAAACACAATTGACTTTGTCTTTACACCTCTACATTTCTTATGTCTATCAACTATTGAACTACTGACTATTCAAGTTGCATCAATTTTCATACAACAACAATAGCGTGTCAAAAGTTTAAGAGTTTGTGAATCTAAAAGTAGAGAAAAAGGAACTAAATTGACATTAGAAAATATCATTATAAATGCTGAACACTGAATACTGAATACTGAGCGGAGGAAACGATTTGACGTAGTTTTATTCATTCCTTTTCCTATTTTGATTTCGTCTCCTGTCGTTCTTTCAAGGTATACTCTTTACACTTTGTTTCTACATTCTACAGTCAGGTTTCTATTTTTCTTTTCTTTACCCTGCTGACTTGTGACTTGTGACTGAGTTGTGGATGAAATGAAATGAAGCAGAATATAAAGGACATAAAAAGTGTAGACAATATTTCTTTGTCTTTGTCTCTTGTTTTGGTATGGTCTGGTTTGGTCTAAAGCTTGAGTTTCTTTGAGTCCCAGCTAAAGTTTCAACTTTACAGACTTGAGGAGGAACTAAACGAAACGTCAAAGATGACTACGACAGTTCCATTTTTGTTTGTTCTCAGAAAGAGTCAGAGTCAGGGACAAAAGCTCAACAAATATTTGGTGAACTACATGTATGTGGACAATTGCATTTAAGCCTCAACTCACAACTCACAACTTTTCTCACCTTCAACTGCACAGTCTACAGTCAACTTTACCTAGATCCAGTTTAGTTTTCAACATCTCCTTGAAATTCAAAGTCGTATTCGTATTCATATTCATAGTTCTCTTCAAACTCGTTTTTATATTTATATTCATATTCATTCTTGTCCTCGATTCTCTTTTCCATTTTCCCCATTTCCTTTTCTCTTCCCTCTTTCTCAACCACCAAGGACAAGAAAGGAAAAAAAAGAGTATCAAAGTCAGAGTCAGGACAAGATCCCTCTTTTCACCCACTACCACTACAGACTACAGACTACAGATAGATTTGAACCTTTTGTACCTTTTTTGTCACAACTTTGAAGCTTGAAACTTGTGCAGGAAATTTTACTCTTATAAATATTCCCTTTGCAATAAAAATACTGATATTGATATTGATATTGAGATCCACCATCATCGTCATCATTTTTTTCATCTAAGTCTCTTTCTCAAATGTCTTTATTATCCTCTCAATCTCAAATCCCAAATGTCAAATCGGAACCGTAGCGCAAATACTACTTGATACTTTATACAATAAAGCAGTACAAATACAAGTTAACAATACAGTTGAATAAATCCGTGAGCTTTTTTCAAGCCATTTGGATCTTGACTTTTGAGTTTTGAGTTTTGAATGTTAAATGTTGAATGTTGAATTTTGAATTTTGAACCATCTCCATTTCCATTGTCAATTGTGAGCCAACCAGCCAGTTGAAGCGAAATGTGAGACTTAGTGGTAGTATCTCTTTTGATTGGACCGTAGACTGTAGATTGTAGATTGTAGATACCTTTTCCATTTCTACATTTCAAGCAAACAAACCCAAGTATAGATTTGGACTATCATCTTTCTTTCCCAAGTGGAACAAAACCTTTGGAAAAATGCATCATAAGCATTTTATCCCAGATCAGGGACAGGAGAAACAATAATGGCATTGTCAATTGTCAAACTCACAAAATGTCAAATATCAAATACAAAATACAAAATAACAAATACCAAATATAAAAGTATGTGTAAAAAGTAAAAGGGGAATGTAAAATGTAAATATCCATGAATGAATGGATGAAGAATAATGTAAATCGTACATCGCACATCCAAAATTGTACCTTGTACTTTGTACGCAACGGTAAAAAATGACAAGACATAAATTTTCCGATTACGTATGCTGACTGAATATGAAAATGCTGTGATATATTGTTATCATAGTGACATATCATATCTCAACTGAATTGAACTGAACTGAGCTGAGTCGAGTCGTGCCACGGTCAGCAGAGGAGCCAGATCCCACATGTATTTATATATTTATGTATTCAGAGTTTAAATCGATACGTGGTGAATGGCGAAACGTATAGAACATAGAACGTGTAGAACATGTCAGGTCAGCACTTTTCGGCGCAGAGTGGAGAGGATTCAAATTTGTAATCGTCTAAAAATATCTACAACTTGACACAATATCAACATCAATATCAATTTCAATATCCTTGTTACTGATACGGATTGAGTTGTCCTTTGCTTTGTCCTCCTCCTCCTGCTTCTCTTTTGGCCATGTAAATCTCTAGTAAAACAGATACAAATACTGAGAGCTCAGAGACATGAGATTTGGGATGAATGATGAATCTTTCGATTTTCGATAGCAGTGCCCAATGTCCAAGTGCTTTGTAGTAAAAATCCTACGTAATATTTTACCGAGGGCGTCAAAATACTGCAAGTCACAAGTACATTTATTTTGTGAATTTCCTACTTTTTGCTCATAGTAAACACAGATTTATTTTTGTTTTCATATCATTTAAATATCATTTTAAACACTAAACACTACACATTAAACACACTGCACTCGACATTAAAAACTTTTCTAGAAAAAGTCACGCATTACATTTTCCCTCAATCTTTAAGCTCTTCCAGAGTACACTAGTTATTTTGCATGTAAATTTGGATATTGGATACGAGTAAAAAACTTGATACTAATAATTGTACATGTAAATGATAAAATATTGTTTTTTATTTTTTTTACATCCTATTTGAAACTTGTCCTGTTATTCATGTCGAGAACCCAGACACAGACAGATACACAACATACACACAATGTCACCAGTCACCAGTCACTAACGGTAACGGTGAATGGATAAACCAATTTTGAATGGGTAGATATAAACAGTGGAATTAGAGCTGTATACTGCATACTGTATGCTGTAGAATATATGTAGGAGGATGTCATTCACAGTTTTGAATGTTAGTGTCAAACATGGAGTAAAATGTAATATCGAGTATACATCCGGATGGATTTGATATTTTTATTGGTATTGCTATTGTTATTGTTACTACCGTTGTTATTTGTCACTGTAACTCAATTGCGGTTTTCCCGGTCCCCATTTCTCGGTCTCAGTTCTCTGTTCTCCTATTTTCTGGTTTCCATTCACTATTCACATTTTTGATTTATTGCCTACCGTCGGTTGATACTGGTACGGGAGTTTTGGATTTTGGATTTTCCGTAGCTCTTTTGTGTAGACTGTACGAATACAGAATGTAGAATGTAGAATGTGCAATGTGCATTGTAATGTAAATTGTCCATGTTTGAATGGTGTGTACAATCAAAATCCACCAAAATGTTGAATGTTGAATACTGGAATACTGGAATACTAGAGGAAGAGGCGAGACATAACCTTTCAACTTTCTTTGTGTCATGAGGAAAGAAAAAGGAAATGTGGAGTACAAAGGTCAAAAGGAAAAGTAGGACATTCTTAAGGACAGTGCACAAAATTCGATGCAATACGCTATGATATGATATGATATGATATTTCTACACTTATGCATATTATTCATTCTCAGGTTTTTACATAATTATAATTACTGTGTATCATCGAGCCATCTAGTCATCCAGTCATCGAGCCATCCAGTAGTCTGTGTAATTGAGTTTGTCTACTTGTACTTTTACTCTGGTTTGGTGGGGTTGTGTTGGGTTGGATTGGTGAACTGCTTTGAATTGAGCTGGAAATAGATCTTTTCCTTACTTGAAATGAATATGAACATGACTATCATCATTATTTTAACCTTTTCATGGTCCGTTTCCAATTTAAATTAAACGACCTATTCACTCATTCACTCATTCACTCGCTTCAGCCTTTTGTGCAGCTACAAATGCACAGGACATTTGATTGATGTGATATTACAACAAATTTCCTCAAGCCCCGTCAAGTCAAGTCAACGTCACATCAACTTGTCTCAAGCCTCAAGACTCAAGTCTGAAGTACTGTATACTGTATACCGTATATCTTATACCATTGGAAAATGGAACTGTTTCTAGTTTCTGGGTTGTGGAATGAAATGAAAGTGCAAAAATTTCAATGCCGGTTTCATCTTTATTTCATTTCATTTCCAAAAGTGGACTTTTATATATAAAAAAATAAGACACTGGAAAATACATGCATAAAATATTGATAGTAAATAATATACAAGTAAAGTTTACCTCTCTGTTTCTTGCAAAGTTAGAAATCTACCATATTTACAAAGTTCTCAGTACAAGCATATGTGGACATTGCACATGTATAGATTTTGGAGTATGGAGGTTGCAAAACATAGCCTAAGTCGAGAATGATAAAAGGGGAAATTTGAGAGCTATTCACTAGACTCTAGACATTCGTAGGATATTTTATGAACAGGAATTGGATGATGTGATATCGGATATCTGATATGATATGCACAAGGGAGTGGGTTCATTCATTTATATTGCGTACGTGCATCTTTTTAAAGACAGTCAAGTCAGCAACTCTGTCAAAAGTCAAGTCAGGACAGAGACATGAAAGAGACAAGTTGGAACTTTGAAAGTTGAAAGCCTCGGGCACAAGAAGAATCACAACTTGAACTACTGTACTGTAGATATCCGATATTACATAAAAATATTGAGTATACCCAGAACCTAGAACCTAGAGTCTAGAGTCTAGAAATAGTTGTATAGATGCGGAACAGCCGTTTCTGATGGTGCCAGGCAGCCAAAAAATGATTGGAGACTTGAGTCTTGAGACTTGTTCATATTCAACTTATTTGTGTTCAAATCCAGGATGCAGGAAACACTTTTCACATCCATCCTTTACATTATGGATACATGTTATGCATTTTGCATGCATAATGTAACACGTAACATCCAAAACACATCCACATACTGACAGTTTTTACTACTTTTCTACCTTTTACTCCAAAGTGTAACTTGGACATCCATTCCGCTCTCAACTCTCTTCTGTCTCTTGCCTACTTTTCAAAAATAAAAGTTATTTTCAAAATTTCCGCAATGCTTTCTCTCTCTTTCTCTCTCTCTTAGTTTTTTACTTCTCTGTCACCGTCCCAAAGTCTTAGAGCCTCAAAGACTCAATACTCAAGTTTTATTCAGTCTGGAACTCGTCAATCAAGATATCCTTTTTATACAAGTGTAAAAGCCTGTATAAAAAATGTTAGCCTTCAGCCAAATATGAATTATTGACAAATGATAGGAAAACACTCGTAATTTTTGATGACACGAACAGGAAAAAAAGAAAGAAAAAGAAAAAGAAGGAAATGAAAAGACCTTCGAACCCTGGAACTTGGAACTTGGAGTTTGGAACCTTGTAAAATCCAGCACGTATAAAATATGGTAAAACTGAGTTTTTTGCCGCATAGCTTATTTAATTATGTTCAAAGGGGGGAAAACTAGTGCTTTTTAATACGAGTTATGCTTGATGCTTTATACCGAAAAAATATTATTATCAATAATAAAATCTAGTATATATAAAACGCACATGTAGAAGATATTCCAGATTCTAGATTCTAGATTCTAGATATTCTGACTAGTTAATTTTAGCATGTACAATTTACAGCTTGAAATGGAATTGAAATGAACCGAGTTGAAATCAAAAGCTAGTGAGAGAAAATTGGTCCTCTTCTGCCTGCTGCGTGATGCATAATACATGAAACATGAAAGTTGAAAGATGAAGATGGACAGTTGGATTTATAGACAAATGGAATGGGTTCAAAAACGGAAAAGTGGAGCGGCAGATGGTCCATAATCCCAAAGCAGAGTTGAGTTGAGTTTGGTAGAAAGAGCCAAAGCAACAGCCAAATAAATGTAGTGTGAGTGTCCTTCCATGTCTTCCTTTCCCATCCGTACGCAAATGCTGTTTACTATTTACGATTTTGGCAAATCCAGCGTAATGGAGATGGACCCAGACACAGACAGAGACAGAGACATGAGCCAGAAAGAGAGAGAAAGAAAATAGACGAAAACCATTTACACGCTTTACGCACTTTACACTAGAAACTAGAAGGATACAAAGGACACTGTATAATCCAAAAACTTGTTCATGTCCAATGTCTACGGATATAATGTGTAGCAATTTTGTTGGCCATTGGCATTGCTATTGCTTGCGTCAAAAGTGTACACTAAAATATACAGTCATCATGGTACATTGGGGGACATGAAGTGGTGTATTATTATAAACTGTACACTGTATACTATAAACTATATACACTTGGTTATGTACCACTGGATAGTTTCTGGCAAAAAACGAGTGTTTCCTCTACCGCTTCACTGCCAGTGCAGTGGTGAGTGGTGCAGTCACCCGTTTGCCTGTTCAGAATCAGAATCAGAGTCAGAGTCAGAGTCGGAGTTGGACTGCTCTTTCCTTCTTTCAATGCGTGCCAGTTTTTTGTCTCTTGTCAATCCTAACAGATTTTCTCTTTCCTTTTCAGTCTCCTTTTTATGTGTTTCCGTATTTTCGTATATTCGTATTTCCTGTACCTTGTACTTGTATAACGTGCGTTCACCGTTTACCGTTTATGGTGGATGGTAAATGGTCAAGAAGTGCGAATATCAACAAACTTTCACTTCTTTAATGTCCAAAGTCCAAAGTCCAATGTTCAAAGTCTAATGGCCACCGTTCAACAACAAGATGTTGACAAAAAATCTGCTTTCACTGAACTGGACATAATTCCTTTCACTTTCTCACTCTATCACTTGGATTGGATTGGATTAGACACTCAAAAGAAAAAGGACACAATTCATCCATTTCCAATAGCTAATACCTCTTAATGAGCACACTTTTGATACATGTTCCTGGGCCGAAAAAGAAACAGAAAAACAGGCCAATTTCCTTCCTCTTTCTCCATTCCTTTTTCCTATTTGATTCCAACTTCCAACTTTCTACTTCCACCTTCCGCTTTCCACATTCCAACTTTCAACTTTCAACGTTTTTTTGGAAAATAAATGGAGGTGACGGTGTAAAAGGGAAAGAGCGTGTGAAAAAATTGGTTGGAGGTGACATGTTGAAGTGACTTGAAGAAACAGAAGCCGCCGGAGAAAGAAAAGTCCCAGGTTTTCTCCTTTATATTTCCTATATTTTCTTTAGACTTTAGAGTTTAGAGAACATTCAACTCATTTCCAATCTCCACGTTTCTCTATCTGCGATACCCCTTGCTTAAATCTTGTTCAACTTATTTCCCTCCTTTAAACTTGTCTTTTCTCTTTCCCCACCAACCATGAAATTTGAAATTATCATGTGTCTCTGCATTCTGCATTGTATAAAAACTACAGACAATTTACAGGTACGGTCAACATTCAACATTTAATACTCAGTAGTCACGTGACCATCACACAAACTGTCGAATAAATGATGAAATATTTAATGTCTAGTTTCTAGTATCTAGTGTCTAGTGTCTAGTGACTGCGTCAGTATTTCATCCTACCAACGTTCCTCCATTTTTTCAATGCACTTGCACACAAACTGGAATATGAATAGAAATTTTGAGTGTGCATCAAAGGCCATTTTAAACTAGGGAATCCTCTGATATTGTTGCACTTGTCAAAAGTTCCTTTATTATTATTATTATTATTATTATCATACACTGTGAATTATTTAGATCGTATCTCCATATTTCTGTCTCCTTTCTTTTGAAGTTGCCACAAAGAAGTCACAGAAGAATTCCTGGTGACAGCTACAATTTGCTGGGGACTCAGTTTGAACTTTCAAGTCAATAAACTGATAGATTAAAAATGCAGTAACAAAATTAAAACAAGTGCAATAATTTTTTTAAGTGCATGAATAATACATGTATTTACAGGCAAGGAATGAACAATAATCTATGCAAAAATAATTTAGACGAGTTTCTCCCCTTAGGGAAGTCCATGATATCCATTTCTATGGTGAAAATGTTAGACTCTAGATTCTAGATTCTAGACACCAGAGAAATTCATGAGTTACATAATTAATTGGTAATGACGGTTCAGTACATACATCCTGCCCGTTTACTTTCACACAGTTCATCCCACCTTCGCCTCTACATTCGAGATTCTACATTCTACTTTCTACATACACGTAATTACCACAAAGTAGGTCGATAAGAAATTAAAAAGTACAAGAGGAAAACAGAATAAAGTTCTTTATCACCAGACCTTTATTTATCACATTCCACCATAAATTTCTCCAGCTTTCTCTTTTACTCTTTCTCTCTCTTTCTCGCTCTCTGTTGTTCTCCTCGTGTTTGAAACTAAAAACTAGAAACTAGAAACTAGAGACTAGAGACTAGAGATGAATAGGAAACTCTCAACTCAAATTTGTTTTCAATTCCAAGGTTGATAATCCTTTTCGGATGTTCTACCAGATCTACGAGGGCTACGTTCTATGTCCTGCGTACATTGGCTCCGGTTCTACTTCTGGCTCAATTTTTGAACCCAACTTTGAATCTGAACCTGAATCTGCATCTGAATTTGACTTTGGGGAAAGTTTCTAATACCACCGTCACCACCGGGGCCAAAAAGTAGGAAACACATTATGGAGGAAGAGAAATGGAAAAGTACAGAAACAGGGACAGAGAATGAAAGAACATGGAGTTTGGAGCATGAGAAGGGAGGAGAACAATAGCTCACATTTCAGTCTCATTCTCTGTTCATTATTAGTGAGAACCGGCTTGGCAATTAATACCTTCAATTCTCTGGCAGCCTTCCTTGAAAATATCATGTTACGTCATGGTTTATCGTGTATTACTGTCCAATCCGGTCCGATTCGACCCGGTATAAAATGGTTCATGTGCAACGTACATTGTACATTGTGCATTGTACACATTAGAAATTAGATTAGTCGTGCCAGTGCAGAACAGTGTACAATGTACGGTGTACAGCGTACAGCGCACAGTAGTAGCAGGTGTAGAGAAACAAATGGTTTCAATATTTTACCATTTCCCATGTTTTCTGGTCATCCGATCCATTCACAGGCTTCATAAATATATCAGTGATCAGTGATCACATGTAAAAAGTACAGTGTACAATTTCTAATGTACATGTATGACTTTAATGGCATCATGTCACCCACCTCCATGAGCACAAATTTACAATATACGATATCCACCTTCATTTTACATGTACTACTAGAATTTTAGCTCGTAGCGATAAATTACACATCGACACCGTATCCAAGTACACTGTACATTGTGCAGTGTACACTGTGAAGTTTTGCTACTGTCTACTTTACTCTACTGGTTTGCTCATGTACATTGTACAGTGTACATATCAGCACCAGCTGTATGCAGGTGGACGTCAAAAGCTCTTTACATTGTACATTGTACGGTGCATAATTTTATGACTATTTATCCTGAATATTTACACAAACCCCTGGACTTAGGCTTGGACTTGGACAGGAATCAGAACTGGGTGGATAAGGCAAAACCAATCCAATCCAATCTATTCTATTCCGTATGACCACCATAAAAGCAAAGCTAATATTTATAGATATGTCCGTGGCTAATCCAGTGTTTACTACCCATTCAAAATGTACTAAATGGAAATTAAATGACAATGACATTTACTATTTGACAGCTAGATGAGTTGTTAAATAGATAATTCTACACGAATTTGTTTTTTCTTGTTTCTTCCACTCCAAACATGATTTTAGTATGCAAAATGTACAATCTACACTGTATATTGTACATTCAATCAACTGTATTTCCAGAATCATGTGTGTCATTATCAATAGACCACAAGCACAAGAAACAAAAAACGTAATTGGACGTTTTCCTCAAATATTTGAGGCTTGTCTTTTTTCTTCATGTACACATGTAAAACTTGGTTGGAAGAAAGGACAAATAAATCATTCTACCTGTAATGAGGATAATAACAGTAATCAAGACGAAGACAAGGACTCTATGTAAACAGTAAAAGGTAAATGGTAAATGGAAAACCAACTTGTACATAAATTTCTTGTACATTGTAAATTGTACATTGCCCACGTAGTTAAAACCAGTGTCAGTGTCAAGTTTCATGTACTACCATCAACATTTTAACTATCGAGGGAAAGTTCTATATATAGCATGTGTGTACTGTGTACTTTGTACGGCGTACACTGTACACTGTGCGGTCGTTCATGTTCATATTATTTACGGCGTGGTGTCAAATGTACAATGTACAATATTCCTTACATTAGCTCCGCCTTCTTGCGTGCTTTCACTTTGCCTTTCCCTCTACATAGTGAATTTCATCTATTTTCTAGCAAATAGCATAGCATGCACAAAGGATAAACTCTAATTATAATTAATTCAAAAATGAGTGAGTGCTTAAGCGAGCGTTGCTGATTGTAAAAAAAGAAAGAATGCTTATACTTTCTACATTGTACATTGTACATTTTTGATCCCTACAAACCTCCAAACAGCGATAAATTATAGATGACCCAGGATAATTCTTCTGAAATGTGAACATTTTGCAAAGTTTTTTTTTGAAAAGAGTTTTTTTTTCATTTAATAAAGTAATCATGATATGTAAAAGTTGCTAGTATTTTTCTTTTTACACGAGTTTCCATCACGGTTGTCCAATATTTTCCGGTTCTGGGTTCTGAGTTCCGGATTCCAGGTTTCGGGTTCTTGGTTCCTGGTTCATTTTAATTTCTATCATGTGCCATGTATTCTACATTCATCTTGCTTAATTGATGACAAGGATGGAGGAAACGGGATCGATATTACACATTCTTCATTAATTAATGAGTTAATGACCCTAATTGTACTATACTCTATACCAGACCAGACCAGACCAGACCAGACCAATGACCAATTACCATCTTATTTATATCCACGAGTATTTTTCCTTCTTTTTTTTTAAAACGCAGGGTTAAGCCTGAATGGGTTCAACTAAAAAAAGGTTTAAATGGCTCAGTTATTAAGTTTGACTTTGGCAATTTTATTTAAAAACAATAAGAAACGGCTTAAAAATATCAATAGTCTGTAGATTGAAATTTTAGTGGAGGAAAAACCCAGTTTGTATAGAATGACTGCCATGGTTATGTTACATATATAATGTCGGTTTGGATGCTGGTTTTTCATGTGTGATGTGTGGGCAATTCCAGGGGTTGTTTCTGAGCATCTATCAACATTATATTATATTTTCACTCCATGAGTCAGATCACCCATCAACTTGTGTTTATGCTTTCCAGTTCCCAGTTTCCATTTTTACAGATTCTTGATTCTTGATTCTAGAAAACTACATAATGTTTAGAAAATACACGTGAATTCACCCAGTTCATCTACATGTGCATTTGTATTTGTATTTGTAAGCGTAAGAAAGGAGACACAGGCAGAGACAGAGTGGTTGAAACATCTTTTAGAACTGGATAGAAGGAAAAGGAGGAGAAAAAATTCTACTCAACTCAATTCAACTCAAACTCGATTCGACTTGATCTCCTCTCAAAAGTCCTGTTCCTCTTGAGTAGACAGAGTAAAGAGAGTAAAGGTACGGCACACTCTACACTCTACCTCCAACATCCTAAATGCTCCTTCACCCATTGAATTACACGGTTCCGTACCTCATGAAGTTTCAGTTTCATTTCATGCACAGGCTCCCAGAACATTAGATTAGATTTACGTGCTATTTTAGTTCACCAAGCCGTAGTTTACTAATTTATGAGACTACTTGAAATAATAGCTGTACACACACATATCATGATCACATACACTCACCCCACATCGTATACCTTGTACCGTATACAGCATATAGTCATCCACATTCTTTTACATTGCATTGTAGATTGTAGGTTGTAGGCCATTTTAATGTTAAGGCTGTTGCCAAATGACCGAACGAGGAAAAAAATACACGTCCTTGTTCTTGTGTATAGATACATGTATGAGTGAGGGCTGGATCCGCTCCTTTTGGACATCTCCACCTCTCCACAGTCTACAGTCTACAGTAATTCAACTCAAGATCCTGACTCAACCTATTCCATGTTCCATGTTCCATGTTCCATGCTCCTTGTTCCTTGTTCCATGTACAATCTATAATGGACAATTTTCAGTGTACAGTGTACACTAGAGTGCATCAAATTTACATGTTTTGAGAAAATTTAAGTCAGGACCCCGTCATATTGTTCCTTTTGAT